>VOMN01088660.1:0-10100 GCA_014899125.1 Orchestia grillus
GGGCTGGCATAAAATAGTGAAGTTAGATATCTTCAAAAAAAAAGCACACTACACCTGCATCGTTCGTTCGAATAATGCACAAGCACACAAAGGCGAGGACGAATGAATCGACGCTAGATTATTAAATTGTTCCAAAGAAATCAAAAGTAAAGGACTGTGATGATCAATATGTAGAGCGTTGGACAAAACGGAAGCGAAGCTCTAAGCCGTTTTACACTTCAATTACCAGAAAAAATTGCATCAATCAAAAAATGTTACGATGAGGACGATCAGGAAATTCCAGAAAAGAAAAAGAAGCGCGTTACCGATATTTTACGCTTGAAACAAGTAAAAGTGAAACATCAATCAGGATCTGTGGGAAAAAATCGAGCCTCAGACGATGTTAAATTCGAAGATGAAATAGGAAAAGTAATTAGGAAAGAAGAAAGTAATACCGAAATGACCTCCACTGCAAATCAAAGCATATCGCCAAGTAAAAAACGGTGGATTAAACGATTTGGTCTGACGCAAAGGCAAAAGTTGATCATTCTCACCATTGGAAATTGGTTCACGATTGACGAAATTGATGCCTTCAATGCGCGCACCCTGGACAACTGTGAGCAATACAGAGTAAGTTCACCACTTGCGGTGTTTCATCCCCGACCATTGCACAATAACAAGGATCCTTTTCTTATTGTACTAAATACTCATTAAATGCAATGCGCGATAACGCTCAGAAAGCAAGGTTACAGACGTGGGAGTAGCAGCGGGACTCATTGGGTTCTTTGGACGAATTTACTTCGTGATAATCGCACTGATGAAATTTGGGTATATGTTCAAAATATATGCTTATTAAACACCGTACCAAGTGAAGGCGTTAAGCTCCACTTAAAAAAGATTTACTGCAAAATTAGAAGCGTGGACAGCACAGTCATCGATTGCATTTCTGTTCAAAACCAAGAAGACAGCGCTCGCTCGTTTACTCTATTTCTAGAGGCACATATATGCTGACATTTGCAAAATGTTATACCAATTTCATGACTGATCGACATTGTGTCGGATAATTTAAAAAATAATTTCTCATACATTGAATACGGTTCAAGGAATATCTCTTAATTTTTTCACATTTACAATAGCACAGAATCAGAAGCATTAGATATTAGTACTGTTATCAAAGTAAAATTGTACTTAAATAAAAAATTAGGAATTACTTCTGCATTGATTTATTTTGCTTAAGTAGTTCCTTCCCATGAAGGTCCGGATACACAGGCAATTCATTAAAGGAATCATTACACTGACTGACACTGACATAATTGTGAAGTCAAAAGCTCTATAAATAGGTAAAATTTATTGCCGGTATACATTGGGTAGGCTCAAAACGCGCAATTCAGTAAAACGATACAATTTTTTCGACGTTAGTGCATTTAAATATGTAAAACATAACAAAAATGAATGTCAACCGACCCAACTTTTAGTTCTACAGGTGAAGACAATTGAAATGAACTGACATTGTTGTTTCAGTTCGAAATAAACAGGGATTCAAAAATTCGTAATTCTGAAGGTAGTTTCGCTCTACCTAAACTTTTAAAGTCATTTATGTTTACTGCTGAGTTACACTGAAAAGCATGATTTCGAATGGCGAAATGGGATGGGCTTCTTGAAATAAATCCAATACGATAACTTCTTGTTTGAACTTCGGCAGTCTTAAAACCCGGAATCTCACTGTCAAATTCAGAATTAAATAAGTCAATAATAATAGATTTGGGTCATTTTTTAGGTCTAAAGATAGACTTCCTACTGAATTGCAGGCATCCCTAATACCTAAATATAGTTGTGCACTTTGGACGTCTGAATATTTGCGCATAACTCCCCGTACTCCAGGTTGTAGGGTTACCCAACACCAAGGTAGAAGTTGTCGTAGTGGAAATATTTTACCAAACCCATCCAATTCAGCATTAGAGATTATTCCTTTCAGTGTAACACAGCAGTAACCATAAATAACTTTAAAATTTTAGGTAAAATAAAATGATCATCAGAAATACGAAATTTAGAATCCATCTCCATTTTTCAAATGAAACCTGTTTTCAACAACAATTGTCAGTTATTTTCGATTTTTTATAGTCATTGGGAATTTTTATAATGGCTCGCATTACTGTAAAATTATTTGATTCTTTTTCTTTAAGTTTTGCAGACGACTCTCTGTGTACTTTATTACCAGATGATGAGCCAATGGTGGAAGCGCACGTCCGAATTTTTTTCGAGGATTTTTTCTTCGCACAAATATATTTAGATCAGCAATGTTTGTACAATATTCCTGGTTCTCGCTTTTTAACTGGATTTTTAGAAATTCCCGAATGGCTTGCTAATACGTCCAAGTGCCACGTTTTGAAAATCAGCGCTAACTCCTTTTTTATTACAGTAATGTATGTGTGATTCATACATTTCTAATAATTACACTATCAATCCATGTCTAGGATTAATGCATTGTTAAGATACCTCATTAAATCGTTCGTAACAATCATTTTAGCACTTTCCGAATCCATTCAAGATGCATTCTCAAAAATGGAGATCATCTGTCAAGCTAGTTAAAATAATTTCTTCTCATTGATTCAACAAAACTTGATGAAGCAGGAATAAATTCTTTAGAAAATATGTCCTCAAAAATGAGTAATGCCCGGGACCTAAAGTCTACGAAAATTGCTACCAGCATTTCGCTCGCGCCCTAAAGTGCACTAAAGAGGCTGTTTTAAAGGAATTTTTTTTACTCATATATTCGAAGTATTACAGCTATGAAAAATATACGTGACCAGGGATCATATCAAACAGGTTTTGGATGTCGTGTAATTTGAAAGTGATATGACGTTCCTAATTCAATTACACTCGAAAATACAGTGGAACAAATAATGGCAACAATACATTTATGGGGGGAATCGTGTCCCTACTGTATGAGGAGAAGGGGGAGATGAAGATAAAATATTATGATTGCAAAAAGCGAATTTGATAGGCTTTCAATTGGAAGCACTTTAAAGTGTCTCGGTCAAATAGGTAAGAAATGAGAGCCTAGTCCAAATGAGGGACTTTTCTTCTATCCGCGGGGGCCGGGGGGTGAAAGAGGGGAGCTAAATTTCACTTTTTTATTGCATAGGATGTCATTAGAAAGAATTTTAAAATTATTTGAATTCTCTATGTCGAATAGGTCAGAATTGAGAAATTGGCCAAAATTGGGGAGTCGGATTACACATGTAATGGGGAATCACGTTCCAATTGCATATGGGGGAAAATAGGATAAAATATATTTTTTTATAATAAACAGAAAGGTATAAACTTTCATTTAAACGTTATTTGAGCTCGCTAGATGCAATAGGTAAGAAATGAAACCAGGATGATAAATATACCCAGATATTAGTTTTTCTGGGATTTTTCGCAAGCGCGCGATAGTGATACTCTGTAGTAGACCGCAACGATGTCCAGAATCGGATCTCAGGTCACTTCGTTTCGGGTTTTGATCATTTAACATTTGGTAGGTTTAAAGCATTTATTTAACAGATACAATCTTATTGAATAATTTAATACAAGTAATTTACCTAAATGCTAAAATAAAATGTACATTAGTATTGTATTTGTGTCATGGAGAAAAATCCAGTCTACACTTAGATTCCAGAGTTTTTGGTTGACTATGTGTTCAATTTGTAATTCAATGAATGACAAATTTTATTTTTTATTCGTATCTCATTGTGAACTATTGACCCATTTTTCCATAGATTAAATTACTTAATTATATAAGAGTTAAAACAATTATAATCAGGCTTGGTTTAAATTCCCCAATAGATGTTAATTCAAGAAAGCTAAAACAAGTTGAAAGGGAACGTTTAGCAGTGTTATCTCATACTTATTTACCAACGAAATAACAGAAAAAATGACCTCAAATTTTTGACATTATATTTTTTTGTGGAACTAGCAATCGCGGCGACATCGTATTTTAAGAATACTTTAATCATCCAGAGATGCGATTGTTCATATTAAATAGTAGCCAAGTTTAGATAGTTTACCTAATTCCTCCTATTTCATATCATACTAAATAGTAGAGTCATAAATGAATAAACGAGAGCGTCATAATAGGATCATAACGAGAGCGTCATCAGATCAAAAATGATCCTAATCTGGATTTTCATATATAAATATATATTTATAAAAAATTGCATTCCGTAATTCTGGGGAACCATACATATTATAGATATATTTGAAAGTTAGGCATGAAACTTATGATCCAAAGCATCAACATTTATTGCTGAATTTACGACGATGTTGCTCGTTAAAATAATAAAAAACGTTGGTATTTTTACGGTTTTATGTTTATTTAAATATTTCACAGCGTTGAAGCAGCTGTCAAATTCCAGTAAAGGGTTGCCGTGTGAAGCCCGTTGCCTAAAGCATAAAGATTGTGGAAACGAGAACTGCATTCCAGCACCCTTCGAGCTTCACTGGGCGTCTGTCGAAAACCCGTGCAAGCATGGCGAATGAGGTATATATATATATATATATATATACACTCGCCGTACAGCAAAAAAAAGCTATAAATATATATATTATATTTAGCCCTGCAATTGAGTTTCTGACGGGTTCCCGTTACAGGCTCACCGCTCCGTTCATTGGCCCAATAAAGATCAGTCAACCATGCGGACTGGGATGCAAGATGCCGCTGGAGCTAAAGGATAATTTTTCCATTCCCTGGCTGAAAAAAGTCGTGTTCATTTATAAGCAACGCATCTCTTGTAGTATCCAGTTTGGCTTTAAGAAATGCTCTTAGTTAACAGCCGCCATTTAGTGACTAGCAATTATAGCTGCTCGGTGCTTCCCAAAATCTGCAGTACTTGCTGCAAGAAATGTGACTGGATTTCCTTCCAAGGATGTCGCCAAGACCTCAAATCTTAAGTCCAGCGGAGAGGGCACAGTCTCCCGATTAAACTGACGAGTATGCCGTTTGATTTGGACTCTTTGCTGTATTCTTTGGGTCATCATCATCTCATGCACAAGAATCCAACTTGACCTTCACAAGAAATTATCTTCACGTACTGGAGCTTCCTCAGCATTGCCCCCTTGCAACAATATTAGAGATCATGCTTTTGAGATTTATCACACATTATTAATGGAAAATTCTAATATTATTGTCTCGACTTCCTTTACAAATGATTTCAAAACACTTGAGAGCACTTTAGTCCACAAACACGAAGCGGTTCTCAACGATCACACAAGTTCACTAGCACTTCAATTACTGAGCTAATATTCCTCATCTTGCTGTACATTTTTTAATGATTCTTTTTCTGTGTTGTTCTAATACAGTTGGGTGGTAGCTATTGATGCTAAAATTTCTTCATTTCTCCCAATTTTTAGACACTGAAGATGAGTAGTGTTTATACTCGAAAGTTCTACTCTTATTAAACCTCTTTGACGGAAAGATTAAGTCTCTGCCAGCCTCCAAATTCAGCTTCCTTTTGAAACTACGTTTCCTGGTGACGAAGATTTTCGTTAAATGTGGAATATTAATTGTGACATGTTTTTGTTTAACCTGCGAGTGATCATTGACGTTAGAGTTCTTTTGTGTTGATCAAGAACACATTTAGATGAATGCTCAATTTGTTGCAGTGATTTTCATTTGCATAAATTAAACAAACTACGGTCTTATTTCCAAAGCAGCGAGTGAAATATTTGTATCGACTGGACCCAAAATAAAATTGAGCATATTCCGTTACACTCGAGTGTCTACTTAGTCTACTCACTATACCTATAGTGACATTTTTTTCGTCACCTTTTCTCGTCCGTGGGTTATAACCACCCACACTTCACTTACAATTTTCACGGTTCTGTTGTTTAGTTTTCTTTGTTACAATAAGTTACTCCGTCCTCCACCCTTACGCTTACGGGGACTCGCGTTGGGCATTCGAAGTAAATGTCTCGCTTGCGTAATGTGTGTCCTCAATTCACGTGTCAATGTAACTTGTACATAGAATTGTTTGCATGAATTTCATGATTGGTTTGAATTTCAAGTGATACAAAGTCGGAGGCAATGTACCTTAAAGCTAGTTGTGCGCACAATATCCCTAGTGTTTCCTAGTTTCTCTATCCAATCTTTCTACAACTGTGAACAGTTTGGTATGTTCAGTTCTAAGAAGTGCGATTGCATTTATTTACCTCGTAGAAAGATTTAAATTTTTACGCATGGGATATACTTTCACAATTTCTCAAACGTATTTGCGCTTCATGTCAAATAGTATTTCCTTTAGTAATTTTATGTTAATTTTCCTCTGTTCAATGATAAATGCTTCATTTTGGAACCATGCTTCATTTTACCAACTATTACTAAAACTTCTCTTTCTTCTGAGTCCCTGTAGTCATCACTCTCAATACAAACTTTTGTGTGTGTGTGCACGACAATGTGTGCTGCAGTGTCTGCCTGGAAAAGGTTTATATCCTCCTCCCCCAGCCGTTGATGATTGGATGATTGAACGCGTTAGCGTGAGCGTAAGAAATAGCGCTGGCTGGGCATCTCCTGAAGCGACTTTAGATTTCAGTCTCACCGTGTCCCGCTGTATTCTGCAATCATCACCCTACCTATCATGGCCAATTTATAACTTTATATAACTCTGAGTCTTTAATTTGATACGAAAGATTTTTACTCAATGATATCATTTCTTCATACTTCATCTCGTGGCCCGTTATTTGATTCCACGGCTGATTACGGTTATGTAGGTAGTCATATCGTGTTCCAATTATTCCCTAATAACTTTATAGTCTGGCTGACTGTTTTCAGCATCTTTTACAATATATGACTTACATTCTCTAATTTTGGTAGTTCAACTGTATCTATAGATTAGTTTTCTTTTCCTTCACACAAAAGCTGCCAGTCGTAACGTGCGTCCCGTGCAGAAGGTGGTGGGCAGCTGTGGACGCATAACCGCTCCTGAGCGCTTTCTGCTGTAGGTGGTGGACAGCATCTCCGCTGTCCTCAGTGTGGTGGACAGCATCTCCGCTGTCCTCAGTGTGGTGGACAGCATCTCCGCTGTCCTCAGTGTGGTNTCCGCTGTCCTCTGTGTGGAGAACAACATCTCCGCTGTCCTCTGTGTGGAGAACAACATCTCCGCTGTCCTCTGTGTGACTACATCCATTCTGCCGTCAGTGTGCACAGCGCCTGGGTAGTGTCAGTGTACTCGTAACCTACAAACTTGGCGGAATTTAATGCTCGTCCTTCATTGATAGGCTTTGTTAAAGTACACACATCATCTCGTGCCTTTGACTCGGTTGTAAGAAGATAACGTTGCGCCAAGCACTGCTTTGAAAAGGTCCAGCATTGCGTTTGTTAACGTAAATCCTGCAGATAAAAGGACTAGAGAAATAGTTGAATGCCACCATGAGTGAGATAGGACTGCTCTTTTACACAGCCCATTTCTATTTTCAGCCCAAATCTACGGAATATTCAGTATGGGAATGGCCAATCTAACCACCAAGACTCTCGCGTGCGTTGCTTTCCGGACCTGACGCCGCTGAGCGATAAGGAACTGCTAGAGCGAAGCAATGAATTCTACTCTCCTGGCATTTGAATCTTCAAACTACTCGCTGGGCTGACTTCAGCTTCTTCAGAAATATTTCTACATGTCGGCGAAGCGGCTCACAGACGTCCGCATAATGACAATATAGACGGCTTTTTATTGATCAGAATTGAATAATCCTATTTTTTTAAGGTAACAGCCACATGGGATTTTTATTTTTTTGGCATATTTCACATCTGTTCATTACGCTGAGTAACATGCAGGGCTGTAAGAGGATCCAACGAAACGCTCGCAAGTACACAATCTAAAATTTTGGAAATGAGTTTGTCTGCAGTTGTATTGGCATCTAACTCTTCAATTCTAGCAATAATACATTCGAGTTTAGCATGACAATAACACAAAAAGTTTATCAAGAAGAAAAGCAAACCGTGGGTGAGCATCAGTGCTCTCAAATTATAGATAATGTATCACATAAAGGCAGAGTAAGATAGCATTAAAAATACGTCATATTTACTCGGTGCTTTCCTATTCTTCTTATAGTATACACAAATCTGTGTTATTGTTTTTGTCATTTCAGTATTTCAATTATTCAGTGCAACAAAGCAGCATCGTCTATGGGCGTGCCTTCCGTATCGGTGATGCCGTGAATTTAGTCAGCTTCGAGCGACTTCTTACTCGACCGGCTCCAGAGCGCGGCACTTCAGAGTTACCAGAATCTTCGCTGTCACCAAGCTAAGGACTCAGGTAAACAATTAACCATTCACGTTTCGTTCATTCTGATGTTCAAATTGTAGACAATCAAAATTCAAAAAGATCGTTACAACTTCTATACTAAGCCATCCCAATTGACTGAGAGAGGAAAGTGTGCAGCGGACAGCATTTTCTGAAACAGTTGTCGGACCGAGTTCTGGCAGCGACTGATCAAGTGCACTATCATATATCCTCAAGCTAAGATGTAGACAGAAATAATTTTTGGGAGCATACACAAACCCTCTTAGCAAGCTTCATTCGTTTCTCCCAGCAAATAATATAAAATCATCTTAAAATTATTATCTTTTTAAATTTTTGATTATCGAAGTGAAGCGATTTATATCGGTGAAAACAGCCCCTTCCTCTTTTTATCCTTTAAATAAACTAGAAAAGAAAGCCTATTCGAGAATTGTTTTTTCGTCCCTGGAAGCATATATTTTACGAATGAAGAATCTATTTTGTTGGTCCTAAGTATTAAATTAGTACATGAATTTCAGGCCTCATTTCATCACGACGCTTTTTATAATTCATTATGGACTGCGCTCACACTCCTGCTGCTTCAGAGTACAACGCAGCTGCCAGAGCAGATGTCTTCTAGCACCTTTCATTGTTTTGCACACACGTCACACCTCGCTTACTTAGGGATATTAGTCGCACTTTTTTCCTCTGCATCTGCTTTCAGGAAGTGTGGGGAACCAACTGGTCGATCGGGAATTTGGACCTGGCGCTCCACACTGTCGGCGCTGAGGACCTGCCGCTGGATGGGCCAGCAACAATCGCGAGCGTGATGACCACCTCACCCGACCTTCTCTACGGTCACCGCTGCGCGAGCTCCGATCGAGGAGCGTAGCGGTAAACGTAGGTTGTTATATTTAGTGCTTTGTCTTGTATGATCCTAACTGATCAATATATATTAGCTCAAAACTTAATAACTTATGTCTTACGCTAGAATTTTGGCCGTGATCTATACTACTATCAAGAAGATTACTACCCATAACTCGAAGATAGACAACTCTATACATTCGGTAGGGAAAACGTATATTTAAATTCGAGTTAATCATCTCTAAAAAATTAACATGTTACAATTTTCAACTTCTTACTGATGATTCAACTCGTGGACGCGCCCCACCAAAAATGGCGGGACAAATGATATTAAATTCTTAAGATGCCCTCTCATTTACGGTAACTCTGACATGAAACAATCTTATTTTCAGTATCACTGGTACGGACTGTCTTCTCTGACAGCATCGCTATCAGTTATGGATGGACGGACAGACGGACGGACGGAAGAACCAAGGAAGCAAACAACACTTGGCTATTATTATATAGTGGGATTATTTATCAATTCAGTTATATCTCATGGTTTGTCGTAGGGTTTTCACGTTGTTATGACTATTGTCTATTTACATGATATTGGGTTATTCATCTTATTTGGATCCACAGTCAAACATTCTCGTATGGCGAGGCAAGACGGCAATCCTGCAATCCTGATTGATTTCAAATTTTGAAATACCACTGGTCAGGACACGAAACTCACACGTCAGATGGCACAGAGCCAAGCCTTAGCACTGTGTACATATAAATTCCTAAGCCCTGTTATTTCTCATGACCGTGGAGGCTTATGCGTCTCACAAACTAACAATTTTGGCAATCTTCTAGTTGGCAAGAAAACAATTTTGGCAGGATACTGGTTTGGCAAGAAGACAATTTTGGTAGTGTTCTAGATTGGCGGGAAAATTTTTTAACAATCTTCTAGTTCGGCAAGAAAACAATTTTGGAAGTGAATGAAGTCTAAACTTCTCTTAATGACGTAACAATCTTTCCAGT
>VOMN01088685.1:0-11981 GCA_014899125.1 Orchestia grillus
TTTTCAGCGCTGCTGCACTGCTGAGTCCATAATGGAGTTTTTCACCTTCGATCCAACCTACTAATCACTGCCAGCACCAATTTCGATCCAAGATTAAATACAATTATTGAAACTAAAACTAATACTTCCGTTATTTTGTATTTAGTACTTAAACTAACACCAGTAATACACAGACGGTATTTCTGGCGAGTGTTATAATCACGGA
Source organism: Orchestia grillus (assembly GCA_014899125.1). NCBI lineage: Eukaryota > Metazoa > Arthropoda > Malacostraca > Amphipoda > Talitridae > Orchestia > Orchestia grillus. The sequence continues at coordinate 206 of VOMN01088685.1, forward strand.
ATTTCTGGCGAGTGTTATGGTAAAATAGAATAATCAAAACTAGAATTAAAACTTCCACTATCTTGTACTTGATATTCATGCAAACACAGTATTTGAGGAGAGTTTAGCACAGCGTTGTACGCGCAGGACGCCGCGCTCCCCACTCAAACCGGCAGGTTGGTAATGCCGACGTACAGCCTATAATTAGCTCCCAAACCAGTTTAGGACCAAGATCCACCAATTTTCCTAGCCTTCAATTAACTTGCCTCAGAAGCTTACTGCCCGATATTCATTTACGATCGCTAACTTCAAACGATCGCTGACTTGAGTATCAAACGATAGCATCGTTTGATCTCACAGACAGGGCAAAAATAGTTTACCGCGGGTAGGTACGGATTGAGTAAATAGATTGAGGAGATTGCTCATTAGTATGCGAAAAGATCATACATACGATCATACAGTGGGTATCAGAATTTCAATGAATATATAAATTAAACGATGAAATATTCCCCAACAAGGCATTCGTAGAGAACTGTGGGTCAGAAGATAATAACGCCGTTAAAGGATACGTACCACGTCAAAATAAAACAAAAATCAGTGCAATATTTTCCAATATACACCTAGTTCAACTTTCTCGCTGCCCCATCGACAATTATAAAAAATTATCGATAAAACTACTTGCGAAGTCAAAATTACGGAAAATTATAAATACTCCAGCGAACAAGTTAGACTGGGCATTTCACACAAAGAATATCAAACGAAGGAAAGATACAAAAATTCAAAAATAAGCAGAACGCCAGGGAAGAAGCGACTAAGGCACCGGGGAATGCATTTTGAAACCTCAAAACTCATTGTATATGTGATTGACTCCTCTGAAATTATGCCTCTTAAGCGAGCTCAAAAAGGGACACCCAACAGTTGCTCAAGATCTTAACGGCTCAGTTTCTGTGTCCATTAATATGGAGCGCCATATAAGGGTAAATTTACCTCAATATGTCGTCCTTCTACATCAGGTTCTTAACTACAATATCTATGGACACGATAATTAAATTACGAGTGACATGATAGCAAAATTTAATTGTAAATCCGTACACTCAAAAAATCCAGGCCACAGGCGCAAAAGTGGCGTCAGGCAGCCAGCCCTGACAGGTCGACCTGAAGACACGAGACCGCCGGCACCAGCAAAGCAAGCCAAGGACAAGTCCGAAACTTCTCACTTAGACCATCACCGTACGTACGAGTCGTACAAGTAGGTGTGCGCTGTAGGGGGGTGTTGAATGAAAGTCGGTACAGAGGGGACCGTGACCATCATGAAATGATTAAAATATTGTCTTGCAGCGCTCGCCACGTTAGCCTCCATGGTTAATCACTCGGCGGCCCACGTGCGTGCATGATAGGTCAAAAAGAATTAGAGCTGCATCAACGTTTGGGACCGCATCTGCTCAACGGCAGCGTGCTCGCCCGCAGTTCCAAAATCCCGCGTTCGAATCCAGGCACGCATATTGCGTTGATTTTTACGAGCCATAATACCAAGCAAAAATTGGGCAGAGACTCGGGTGTCACGGTCCTACTAGAAAGGGTATTGCATAGGAAACCAGAGAAAAGCATCGGTTATACGGTCTAAAGAACGAAATGAAACATTTTTTGAATTCACAATTACGATGTCACATTTAGCATGCAAACGTGATAACCAGCTACGTATCCATTCAGAAACTTAGTCAAAGATGGCCCGTTTTGATTAGCACGATACAGCAACCTCTGAAGCTACATCTAGAACTATGTTATCAGGTTCCATAGATCCAAGTGCACCGCTTTCACCAAATGTGGTCACACATCATTCCCCTCCATGGTCTACACGGGTCATATCTCGTACAGAGAGCCTATCAAATACGGTCCAAGCCCGCAGTCCTCTTGAAACTATGAAACTCCCTTGCTCGAGATCCCCCAACTTGGAGCAGGCCCCGACAACACACCATGCGAACACCACGGGGAGGATGAGCCTCCGCGTTTGCAAAGCTCATTACCGTCTCTCATAGCACCTACAAAATACCCCACACAAAAACAAGCGCTTCCAGCCATCGTCGTCTGTGAATAATAGCAGTTTCAGGCGGGCTGCATGTTGTGGGGGCACTCGCTACGGTAAAAGAGGAGTTTTAACCCAAATTATTAGCAGCGTGTCTCATGATTTTTTTTTGGGATTGCCACAGCCACGGTGTCAGGTATCACTCGGGAATGGGTAAATTCTTCTGAAAATGAGCGTGACATCATGAGTGAATCAGTTGACGGTTCATTGCGTATACGCACACTAGACGTATTTAGTATTCATATCATCAAAACCTAACTTCCATCGAGCCATAAAATGATACGGCATCCGAAAGAGCCGCGCAGACGCGCCACAGCCACACCTCACACACTCGACTTCATGAGCAGTGAATTATTTATCCTCGTGTTGCTTGCGTCCTTTGATACGCTGTGGACTTACCACGACAAATTCACCGTTAATATACCTGCCAATGTTCGTCATCTACAACATCAATGGGGAGAACAATTGAGGCGATTAATTTTCGAGCAACCTAACGGCAAATTACACGTTTTCCATCAACCCTGTGCACTCGGAAAACATTCAATACTGAAGTGAGAAGCTCGTCAACACACGGGCCTAGCGCATGTCGTCTAGACTGCGAGAGCGGCTACTCTGGGCTGCTGTTGCCCACCCCCTCACTACAATGCAAAGGAGGTTCACGATTGAGATCATCATGACTTCAGTGGGACGCTAATGGAAAATTAGCTCATGCAGTACGTTGCCAGCTTCCATCCCGCTTTGTGTTCACAGAGCTCAAACGTTTTCCTGCTATAGTTCTTTTAGTATTTCAGGTAGCCATGGATCATCAATGTACGTAATGGACTAAATTCCCTACTATACAATACAATTTCTTCGGTTAGATGCCCATCTGTAGGTCTCGACTATGATTTCACGTAACCAGAAAATAAGCTACAGAACCTTAATCACGCCGTATCTATAAATATGCACGGACACAGAAAGCACAAAAGAAACATTCGTTTGGTCACTCAGTCCCTTCTACAACGCGCGGCCGTTACATGCAAAAAACGACATTTACAGCGGGCACGACACTCTAAACGGCGAGGAAGCAAATATTTTCAGTTGATTATTTAACGATTTCAAAAAGATAATGAAATTGAAGTTTAAAATAACCCAAAACCAAGAAAGCACATTGAAACACCTGCAGCGATTACAAGTTATAATTAAAGCAAACACTGAGCTTCTGAGCAATGAGTTCAGGCATTACGTATCTAGAAACAAACAAAAAACTCGCACATCGTCGACAGTAACACTCTTAAGACAATCTATAATGAAACCACAATGCAAACCAGGAGTGATAGTTTTTGAGCTAGCCTGAGATGCGAAGTTAAAATAAAATGCCTCGAGTAGCTGTTCGCAGTTTCATTTTTAGGAGCTCAATAGAAAAAAACATTTCAATGCACATACCTCCATACAAAATTGTGTCCACCGAGCTTAAAGCGAGTATAGATCGAGCTCGGTGAACTTTATTTTCAATTTTTCTAACATGAAAATTCCATTAAACGGATCCTTTCTCCCTGCCTTCTCAATTTAATTCATTAAAAAATGATAGTATTCGTAACGCCACAGTTTTCATTAAACATATGCTCGATCATAATCATGAACTCGCAACTCCCCTTGAACACCCCTTTTCCCTCATAAAACAAGAATCGTGAGACTCAAGACTCGCTTTCTACAAGGAAATGTCCAAGTAAGTCGTATTACAATCTAAGCATTGACGATTACCTTCACACGACACGGAGAAATCAGTCATCGAATTAAAAATCACAGTTTTAATTTCAACGGGTTTGCGCATTGAGCTTCAGTATTGTGCATTCAGATACTTTAAACAGAATCATCCACGTGCTGCGTTGACAATGCGGCGTACGTATTTTGAAAGAAAAGATCTTATTTTACGAAAAAAACTAGAGCTAGCACGGCAGTGGTGGCGCAGGGAAGCGGAGACCCACGTAGCGCGTCCGACCGCACGAAGGTCATCGCACCAGCACTGCTGAGCAGTTCCAGCAACCTCCTGACGCCGGCTCCACGAAATGCTTAGCCGTTTATCGAGCTAGAGCACGAACAGCACTTTTCATATTGACTGTGCAGTGTATAGAGTTTATTGCCGTAGGTATCAAACTGTACCAGTGAGGACCTAAATTGGACAAAAAAGATGAATTAATATGACAAACACGAAGATCTAACGCACTCATTCCTAATCAGCGCTAATACCATGTAAACGACTGATACTACTGCCAAAACTTTAATCGAGTCACTACAGCGCTATTTTAACAGCTCCTACATACAGCCTAAGATTTTCTGTCCTGTACAAGGTGGAAACACGAACAAATTTTCGTCATGAAGATTAAAATATCACCATCACGATGAAATTTAGGACACGTTTCTAACATACACAGTATAGAAAATAAAAAATTTTTGAAGGACCTATTTAGTAGCACCGAAGTGACCTACCCGCTAGAGGGTTAACCACGTATTTTAACGAGCACGCGCTGATGTTAACGTGCTTTTTGTGTTTATAAATGTATGAGACCACTCGGAAACTGTCGGTTTATACCGGAAGAGGTCAAGGATGGACAAGTAAACTCGTTTCAAACTTTTTTCGTTAAAACTCTAAGGCGAGTCAGCTCACCTAAAGTTAAGGAAACACTAGTTCGGTCAAAGCGAGTTACTTAACTAGCTCTTATCGAGGATGGGATTAACCCGTCGCCATTCGCGTAATTGATTTATACAGCAATGAAATAGATTTCATTTCACAAGTACAAATAGTTTTGACAACGGGGAAATGGTGTGATGACTTGACTGTGGTACGTAAATCAAATTAAATCTACACCAATGCGCTTTCTGAGACAAATACATCCCCTCAACCTGTTGGAAATATCTGTGGGCCATGTACGTCCCAGGAGACTTAAAAGGATTGAAAAACTCCCCGAGACCCAAAAAGCTTAAAAATCGTTGAAGTGTGGCATCTGTTCCACACAGAATGCCGTGAGAGGACTCCAAGGCTGCACACATGGACCACTCCCCAGGCTTGAGTTGTTTCACCGCGTTGGGGCTCCACCACATTATGGCTCTGCCGACTTTTGGTTCCACCGTTTTCTGAAGGTTTCCGGAGTCAACTCACGGTGCTCTTTATCACTGCCGATAAGTTACACGGGAACTCGACTTTGGCTCCAAGGTCGAGTCTGCAAGTCTAGACCTCGACGTGCCACTTGAAGTTTAGCGCTGAAACTAGACACTGACTTTCCCAGTTCTCAAGCTCGTTTATTTCGGACGGCCCATTGCCGTCCTCAAGCTTGTAACTCAGTGCTTGTTGTGGGGAGGGGCACTGAACAGCTTTAATGCCACTGAGGGAGTATTGTCATGACGCGCCTTACTGGCACCGAGGCAGAATTGTACCAACACGCTATGATGATAACAACAGCTTTGTTCAACTTTGGAACGGTCGACTTATTTTTGTGATTAGGCTACAGTTACCCTATTACGAAAACACCTCGCGTGACAGACCCAAATAGTACCATTCGTGCTTAGCGGGTCAAGTCATATAGTTTTCATAACCGCTGTTTAAATTGATACAGGCGTTATTAACTGATAAGTAACTTCAGTAACCCCTTACTTTCCCAAAGAATCTCACGGTTATGTTTCGTAAGAACACTGTTAGTTTTGCGTGAAGAGCTGAAAGCAGTTTTACTGCACTCACGCATAGGATGGCATTTAGTTTCCTCGACAAATTCAAATGCAGCCTTACGGTCAAAATAATTCGGTGCGAAGAGTGAATTAAAACTGCGTGCCATGGACTCGTCAACAAATGTCACCCCTTAGTGAGTTCCGGAGCAGACAATCCCAGCGAAAGATCAATGCCTCATGAGTAATCGATCGTCGCGTTTTGATCACTTTTCCCGTCGACTTCGCGAATAACGACAACATTTACATCCAACTCTGTTTCGAGTGATGGAGAGTTTCGAGTTCAAAGACCTACACAGGCGCTACTTCCCTGAACCAAAACATAGAAAATCGAAGAACCGCTGGTTTGAATTTGAATAGAACAGATCCTTCAATTGAGAAAACTGATAAGATGTTTCGAGAAACTTATAATAGGGTAGATCCAAAATATAATTTTGATCCCTGCTGTCGAGTACCGACACCGTGTAGAAGTAGCGGATAGCGTAAATATTTCCGTTGACACTTTAATTCCTCTTCACTAAAGTGAAGAAAACCCTTTCTTTGAAGTATCCCTTCCTCAGCTCTAGTGCAGAAAAAAATACTATTTAAAATAACGACAAAAAACGAAGTCTACACACAGAAACACAAGTGAATTGGCCAACATCTGAAATAATTCGCATAGATGCCATCAACAAAGAATTAAGAAGAGCAACCTGAATCGTGGACGGTCATTCCCACGCAGCCGGTGCGTGTCTGCAGCCCAACAGCCGCTGCCACCACGCTCCATGTTCGATTTAGATCCATAACTTGAGCCTCAATTCCGAGAATTTATTGCAAGGAATACTGCGTATAGCATCGCGTACCAATGTTCACCATAATTTTGTTCAAAATCGGTCATCCCAAACGAGACGGTGATATAAATTTCAATGTATTTGATTGAAAAAATATAAGCTTCGTGTAAGTTGCACACAAATGCTTTTAGAGAGCATGAATAAGGTCTATTGGAAAGGTTTCGCTGAAGATTTTAGGAGAAAGAAATACTTACAAGTTGACATTTTAACACGTCGATTGCTTTCACAATTTTTATCCCGTTCAATCTTATTCAAATATTCATAAAAGATGAGCCATCAGATTAGTTTCGAAATAATAAAACCAGAATGAAAAACACCAAACACGCATTCACTTCCCACACACACGCACACGCACGCAGTACCTATCACCCTGCACTAAAACTGGTCAAAGATGAGGCATCAGCATCGTTTGGAAGCATAACCAAATTCAACATGAAAAACATCGAATACGCTTTCACTGCCCCCACGCACACGCAGTACCTATCACGCTACACTAAAACTGATGAAAGATGAGGCACGAGCATTTGTTGAAAACAGTAAAACGAGATGAAGACCCTACAATACGCATTCACTTCCCACACAGACGTAATGTGGCCCCAGAGCGCGGAAATAACCCTCAAGCGATGTTGCTGTGTCCACTCCGATGTGGCTGCGGTGCGGGGCCGGGGAAGACAGAAAGAAGCGCAGCACATCTGGTAGGAGAGGCTGACAATAGCATCAATTGAAGGCAGTTCATGGCATTGGCCGTAATTGTGAGCTTCCTCCTAGAGCAGGCTCGTCCTAATGCGCTCTCTGGTCCGGCCCAGCAGATGCCCACGACCCTTCCCTACGCCAGCACGACCGGCATCATTAACACTTGTTGCTTAAATTACCTTTACTTATATCAAAAATGTTGACAAAAATTTTCAGTGATATAGTTGTGTAAAGTTGCACCTGGTACCATGACACCTGCCGTGAATGAAGGAAACAGGAGTGGAACTAAGGGGAAATATTCACTTACCCTCGAGACATACAACATGCCTTTCTTACTACTGTAGTCTGATTTAGACGTGCCGATTCCAAGAGTCTCATTCAAGACACGTTAAGTAAGAAATAGTAGATCCATTTTCACAAAAGTTCACAATTTTGCGTTTTCTCTCGACTGCACAAAATTTTAATAACATTTTGTACAATGTAGGTATAAACCATTACTAAGCAGAATGTCATACGATGTGGCGCCATTGTAATTGCTATAATTAAAGTCAGTAATTATATTTTACGAATATAGGTTCCCAAACGTCCTCAGTTAACATAGGTTAAAAACGGTAAACCTCTATTCGAGTAAACGAAATAACCTATTTTTAATTAAGCACCAACAGAAACAGCAGCCCGTTTCCTTATAAACATGGAGATTGTGCTTGCGCAGATGTATCCATGTATGTACGTACGCATTCGTATCGTGTACGTAACGAAGGAGATTGTCGGGTTATACATAATTAATTTTAGCGGCAGTAACGTAGAAGCACGCCATCACGAAATTCTCGCATTATCAAGTTTTTACGGTGCACGGTGCAAAAAAACACGCACGTGCGCACTAATCCGCTCATCCAAGGTAATAACCTCGCAAGTCAGAATTATCTACAGCGCAACTGTGAATGATCGGTGTAATACGCAGACCGGCAACACGTTGGAAGGCGTAACAGCTGAGTAATACAATTATCACAAACTTCCAAATGCTTCACGGAGAATGCGATGAAACAACATTACGAAGCATAACCAGCTCCTTCCTTGCCACATCGAATATAAGTGGACGATTTTCGTCAGTGGGAGCGACTGGTTGATTTTGCTACCGCTCGATCTTAGGGGAAATACATCATCGGAAAAGGTGCTAGTGACTCGGGTGCCGGCGAGAAAAAGTGTAAAACCCGATACAAAAAAAGTTAAATTGGCGCCGTGAAAGGTGGTTCTGAGAAAAACAAATCAACGATTGCGTGTAAAAATTCTCTCACAATTTTGAAATAAATAATCTACATTGAAGCTGAGCTTCCGAGCAGAGTAATAAAAAGGTGACTAACGTAATTCGTTGCAAGTAAATCAATCAATACCCGGTGCTCACAGAAAATAAATTTGAGTTTCTCAAAAATTACATTTAAAATCTAACGTAATGACCTCCTCTTTTCAAAATCCCCAAGTTGAAACTTTTTGAAAACGCCTAATGAATGAGAAGAAGCACACGAAACGACATGTTAGACGGTCACAGACCAAATTTTTGTCCAGTTAACCAACATCTTTTTCATATTGTGCATATTTTATGCGCAGGCACATTAATGCTACAATAGGCGTCAAATACACAAAACAGTAGGACAGCATTTACTGTTGGTAGGATGCACTTTAGTTTGCCCTTATGGCATATGCAGAATCAGTTATAATATACGTACCGAGTTTGGTAAGTACAGAAGTGAAGGATCAATTCCGTACGCAGGGCAGTAAAGGATCAATTCCGTACGCGGGGCAGTGAAGGATCAATTCCGTACGCGGGGCAGTGAAGGANAGCAAAAGGGTTAATCCAGTACGCAAGGCAGCAAAAGGGTTAATCCAGTACGCGAGGCAGCAAAGGGTTAATTTCGTACGTGAGGCAGCAAAGGGTTAATCCAGTACGCGAGGCAGCAAGGGGCTAATTCCGTACGCAGGGCAGTAAAGGGTTAATTCCGTACGCGAAGCAGCAAAGGGCTAATTCCGTACGCGAAGCAGTGAAGGGTCAAATGAGTCACCACCGAAGCCCAAGGAATGCAGGGGAAATTACTCACCACCACCAAAGCGACTCAGGGCACAAACATGCAGATGTATAAATAATCCTTGATCTAACCAGCCATTGCCGCAATGAAGGACCATAACTTAGCTGGCGAGCATGTAAGCCATGAGCACGCATCTGTTGGCTGCCAGCTTCAGGCCTCTCCAAGGACCGTGCTTTCCCGAAAGCAAGGAACGGCGCACGAGGGTCGTCTAAATAAATGGCACATAGCGCGCATTTTCGGGCCGGAGTTCCCCCAGTTCGTGTACTTCCCTGGGGGCCAGAATGACGCCAATGCGCGGTCTCAGAACGCTTTGTATGAACCTCACGCCATGCGTCTTCCAACTTGCAACGAATTTAATTCACCTCACCTCCGTCAGATGAACTTGTGTAAAGAAAACTTCGACGGACCGAAACAAGTTCTGAGCGAAAAACTGGTGTAGTTTTAATAAGTTGTAGAAAATACTGCAACTCGATGCACGTACTTGGAAGTTGTTCGCTTTTATTTCCGTCGCTCGGATACGCAAGTTTCAAACAAATCCCGATAAAAACAACACAAATTTCTTACTTCAAGTGAACTTCCCTAGCACCCAAATAAGATTTATCTTCAAAATGATTACTTCAAGATCTCATCTCGTTTAGGCAGCGGGACACCCAAGCATTCCATCAATAAATAGTACAGTAAAGAAGGAACTTAAATATTTTTCCAATTATTCACAAGAAATTATGCATCCCATATTCACGACTGAGCTCACGGTAGTACTTTTGGAATTACGAGTAAATGGGAAAGAAACCGCATAAAATATACTGCTATTAAAATCGCAAACGATTCGATATTTATGACGCAAATTATATCTGATGCTTTACAAAACAACGGCTACTAAACCCCAAAACAGTGCATGCATAACCTGATCTTTCACATATTTACAACCGAAATGACTGATGCAGATCTTTGAGTGATAACTTAAACTCCATTGTTCATCATTGAACACCCCAGCAAGACTCCAGAAATCTTTCCACGACGGACAGAAGACGAAGTTCAGTGCAAAATAAATATTTGAAGCTTCAAGTGCAGCAACCGAGGAGCAGAGCTAGTCTCAGGAGGCTGATGGCGGTCAACCCTCTTCGGGATCGGGTTGTGCACCTCTCAAGGTCACCTAGCAAAAACAAGCAGAACAAGTCTAAACCTAGCAATGGCGATAAAAGTGAAGCTTCAGCACAACGCGAAGAAAATGAGAGCAGCACAACACCGGTGTTGGCATGGCAGCAAGCAAGCAAGAGCGGCGGGAATGCTGCCACATTGATCGAACACTGCCCAAGTCCTTGGTATGTATCAAGTTCAAGTTGAATATTAAAGCACAGCTCGTCCGCATGTACAGATCGTTAGGAAGCGGCGCGTGGAGACATCGAAGTGCAGCGTAAAATGAAAAAAGCTACAGCAAAATTCACGAAAGCTGCCACACTGACCATGTGCGCCCCTTTCATGTCTTAAAAAGAAGATCCGCCACGAACACAATTCCAAGTAAACGAGACGAACTGTGCAAGACTCGAAACAGAGCTCATCAACGAGAGTGAGGCAATAGAAAAGCCCTCACGAAGGTCCAGTCTCCCACCTGAGTGTGGAGGGAACTGTCTTCTGCCACGCCCTTCCCGTAACACCTGGCCCTTTGTCTAGTGCGTTAACGTGCGGTGCAATCAATAGCAATCTCTAGAAAAACGGAGAACGCAGAACTGACAGTCCAGTAACACTTGGAAAGTTCATTTCGAGTGGATTGGTCCGTAAAGAAAGTTTTATTGATTCAGATATTGGAATGGTGAATGAATTATTCGACCTCAACCTCCAGTCAGAATATGATGGAAAATCAGTTAACAGCACAACAATAACAACTAAGGTGAGTGTGAAGTAATTTTACAAGATCACCATTACGGTTGGTTGAGCTACACTCGCAAGATAAGTCACAACTTCTACTATGAGCAAGAAGTAGAGATTCTACTACTAATAACAGTTGGACCTGTACCATCAACACGGAGAACAGAAGACATTGATCATGCAAGCTCTGAGAGGTGGGCAGGCTGATGTCGAGGCTCGTCTACAGGTACCGTGGGACGACATTGAGACACCTATAGCTCTAAATGGGGCAAGACGCGAAAACTTCAAAATCCTCGTAGCGTGGGGTCTTGAAATATGTAACCCTGCTTCAACAACCGCAACTGTCACCTGTACCGATATCACTGCCACCCACACAGACACCGATACCATCACCACCACAACCAATATCACCAGCAGCAACAGTTACCAACAGAAAAGGCGATAGCAGCAACAATGGCAACGGCAGCAGCACCAGCAATAGCAGCAACAACAATGGCAACGGCAGCAGCACCAACAATAGCAGCAACAACAACAGCGGCGGCACT
>VOMN01088689.1:0-29765 GCA_014899125.1 Orchestia grillus
AGGTCTGTAAGCGATCTGGGGTGTTACTGGGCGGACGAAATCTGGGGTCTTGGAATTTAGGGTAAAAATTATGGAGGGTGACTTAGAATTGCTTCAAATCTTAGTAAGCCCTTGTTCCATGTGCCGCTCTTGATGATGGGAGAAGCTTACAGCACGGTAAGATTTTTACGCTTCTTTCGCAATTAAAAAATTGGAAAAACGTAAACTGTTTGTTCGATTTTTTCCAGGAATAGTAAAGAAAAACAGGAATAGTCGGGAATTTTGGGAATATTTATAAACGAAAATACATCCAAGGACAATTGTTCATATAAGAAATAACTAGGAGATATGAAAAAAATTGAAAATATTAAAAATTCCTATGAGTACACAGGGTGTTTCAAAATGCTTCAAACAAACTTCAGCATAAGTTTCGTTTCAGTAAGATAAACACATTTTGCATTATTAAGGCATGTCCGAAAAAACTTAGTTTAAAAGTTTCTGGACTTAGTTTAAAAGACTGGAAATCTAAAAAGTACGAATGCATCGAACTCTTAGATCTTGCGTCCTAAAGTTTGATCGGCAGACTACTGTTTTGAAGAGCAAAGTTAAGGATGCACTTAAAGCTTTTGCATACACTGAACAATCGAATTTAGTGCAAAACTATCTAAGGCAATGGACGCCAAACTTGCATAAATGGCTCTAAAGTACGATAAAACAAACGGCAATTCCAGGAGGGCTGTGAAAATTAACAGAGGAAGATATCCCAACAGACATGAGTGATTGCGTCAAGCAGTCGCAGCCATGCACAGGAAACTTAGTGAACCAGATCATTCCCCGCAGCACGACCTGACACAGGCCGCTGTAGAAGAATAAGGAATCAAGCTGTGGAGGACGAGAGATTACAGCATTCCCATCATGACCAGCTACCAGCACCCGTCGTGCTGCGCGTGTTCTTCTTACACCTCCCAGCAGGGTGTGGCGCAGGCTGCACCATCACCTGCAACATCCTGATTACGTTCAGCGTGGGAAGGGCTTAAATGCTGACGCTTGTTTACTTCATGTAGGATTTGCTAGTTAGTTTCAATAGAAAGACGAGGAAGACCGGATTTGGCATCAAAAGTTCTTTTCTCACACGAAACAGCATTCACCCGTGGAGGAATAGTTAACACGGCTAGTGTGCATTTCTGGTCCCACAATAATTCCCATGTTACCCGGAAAGAAGTCACCAAGTTTCCGTTATCTGTAAATGTGGGGGCTGGCATTGATGACAGCTATTTGATCGGCCTATGGATCATGTTATATAGACTGAGTGGACGTATTTATTTGACGTTTTTTAATGAAGCATTTCCAGAGTGGCTACATGAGCTCCCATTAGCAAACGGTAGAGAAATAGGGTTCCAGCGCGATGATGCTCCGGCACACACTTCGAGTGTTAGGCAGTTCTTGGATGATTGGTATCCAAGCCGCTGCATTGTTGTGGAGTCCCCATCTCCTGGCCACCAAAGTCTCCTTACATGACGTCTCTAGATTTCTGCCTTTGGGGACTCCTCTAGAGTTTGGTGTACGAAACACTAGATCGGTCCAAAGAAGATATTGGTAGGGGTATTAACCACTCTGTAAGGATTACTGAAGTTCCTTGGATATTCGCACGAGTTCGGCATTGCACTAGCGCTTCCACGCATGCATCACAGCAGACGGATGGAATTTCGGACACCTACTCTATATGCCTAACAAAACTTCAAACTCTGTATTGTTCGTTCATAGTAATATACTTGTTCTGACTTTGATTCCTTTTTTCTTACTGACCTGCTTTAACTTTCAAGTCTTCGTAACTTTTAAGTCGGCATTTTCAGACATGCGTCCATATGGAGTGGAATGTGTTTAATTAACTGAAACGAACCATATGTTGAAGTCTGTTCAATAAATTCTAAAACACCTTGTTTATTAACCAGAATTTAAAACAAAAACAAAACAAAAGTTATGGACAGCCAGAAAATCAAGTACGCAAAAACATGTATGGGGCAAAAGTATTTGACCAAACCTGATATCATACATCATTGTTATTCAAGTGCACAATTTGAGAATCTTGACTGCTCACTTTGTATACAACTTCCAGAAACTTCCAAAAACCCATGTAATGTTGGAATAGAAACAAACTGCGATCGGAATAATCTTTAGCTCTCGAAGTTATACAGTAGACGGATGCTCAGTGAACACAATAGCGAAAGTCAAAGAAATACATGACACCATTCGAAAGTTAACAGTTGGATATCGTAATGAAGGATTCACCTTCAGGAAAATTACTTAACGTGTTGTGGGTCCTCCTCAACTCTTGGGGCAATAGTTCAGAAGCTTTGAGAGACGAGCAATCTCCAGTCTGTGGAGGCAATCTCCAGTCTGCCAAGGCAATCTCCAGTCTGCCAAGGCAATCTCCAGTCTGCGGAGGCAATCTCCAGCCTGCCAAGGCAATCTCCAGTCTGCCCAGGCAATCTCCAGTCTGCGAAGGCAATCTCCAGTCTGCCAAGGCAATCTCCAGTCTGCTCTCGACGCCATGTGCTGCGTCAGGTGACCGATGAGCCCAAGACAACCCGTACATATTCACAGAAAGGACTGAAGTAACTAGGAGTTCACGTCGGTTGAAAAACGGTTACGAGAACGTTCCATTGGAGGGGTCTGCCCGCTTTCACTCCACGCATAACTCTTCTTACAGCCAAACATCTGAAGAAGCGTTCAACGTTTACCAAAGACTATTTTGACAAAGGAATTGATCTTTGGGAATGGATTTTTTGGTCCAATGAAGGCCAAATTGAAATTTTCGGCCGACACGACGGACGTATTACGACGAAAACAGGGACTACCTTTGGTCCCAAGAACGCCGTCCCTGCCGTCAACCACGGAGGAGGCAGCATCGTGGCGCGTGGCTAAACATAGGAGCTCATGGCCATGGTGTATGGGAACTCATCATTGTTGGAAAAAAGATAGTCCCATGCGCAGGCAGATGCCGGAGCAGAAGATGCTTCCGAGCGCAAAAAAATTCTACGGCCGGCGCAAGTGGGCCTTTTAGTGAGACAGTGACCCTAAACATACGGCAAGATTGACGAAAGAATAAGAAAACAGAAATTAGAATAAAAATTTTCGCAAAATAGATAAAAGTTTCCTTCTGTGGTCTAGCCAATGGCCTGACCTCAATCCCATTGAAAGTTTATAGTGAATATTTAGGCCTGCTCTACACAGAAGGAGTCCAAAGACCCTTGCTGGTTTGAGGATCATTTACTTACAAGAATGGAACAAGATGCCACCAATGAAGTGTTAAAAGATTTTTTACAGTTACAATAATCGTTTCCATGCTGTCATTGCAAATGGAGGTCACGCCCCTGAATACTAAATATTTATTTCCAGTTTTTAGACATATTTTTTTGGTCCATATATTTTTTACGCAGTTGATTTTCTGGTTGTCAATAATTTTTTTTATTCAGTTTAAATACTCTTGGTAAATATATATTCCCTGAACTACCTGTACTCTTTAACCCAAACCAGCGATCGAAATTATCAAAATAATCAAAAATAGAATTTGCAAATACTCGTATCTAGGCACGGTATGTGTATGTGCCCCCTTACGGTGCCCCCTGGGTACGCCAAGCAACCCCGTAGCATATGATTGGCAAACCTAACTATCCTAACTCTACCGCCTATCCTACGGCCCCTGTGGGGTCACTAATATACTTCATCAAATAAGTGGTTTACCACACCTAGTTACCCATCCCCTTCATCATTAAGCAATAAAATCTATAATTACCAACATTTTAATGAACTCAATGGCTGATCTAGCGAATGACCCAGGTACTTCATCTCTGATCTAGTTAATCCCAGAAGTGTACGAGTAGATTGTGTCGAGAAGCATCAGTGGCTGCCGGCAGATGATAGTGAAGAGTCGGCCGTGACGTCATCACAGCACCATCGCCTAGATGCGCCAAGAATGTTATAATTAAAACATTGCACGTCCTGCGGCGAAGGGGACTTTCCTTCTTCGGTTGTTCCGCAGGGCTTTGTCGAGCAAACTTTTTGTAGAAAGATTGCAATCGAGCATGAGAGATGGTGCCGTCTGTCTCTCATTCTCTTGATTGGAGAATACCCGACGGGCGATGACGCCAATCCATCAGCAGAGGAGTGGTTACGAATGAGAGACACTGGAGGCAATCCATCGTCACCGGCCGTATAAAATATGGCTTTCATTTGTTTCATTTTGGCTGTCAATAAAGAAAGTGTGGAGTTCCGCTCCTTTGTTTGACTCACGTGGATCAAAAATGGAGAACGTCGCATCTCCATTTACTGCAGCGGTGATACGTGTTATTTGAGGGAGGGGAGGGGGGAATTTAGTGGAATTGTACGTTTTCGAGCGATAAAGTTATTTTTGGCGAGCAGGACATACGTGAGTTATGAGGTGTACACCAGCACACGCGACGCGTACAGTATGAGTATTTTAGTATGTGAGGCAGCCCATCGACGGAAACGTTCGTAAATAATATATGTACTGCAAGTTCCGTGCCGCAGGCCCTCTACTTCTGACACCAAAATTACACAAACAATATGCGGCGTCAGCAGAAAACCTGATCGTGGCTAACACAAGAGCCGCCCTTTCTATCTCCACCACCTTCGTCTGCATTGCGAAGCATCGTGGGGTGTTGACAGAAATTCTACCTCCGATACATTTTCAAGTCTGCATGATGTCGGTACCCAAACAGCCTTTATTAAAATTACTAATATCTTAAACGGCATTCAAGGAACTGAAAACTTTTTTTAGCATTTGTGGTCGTGGTCGAGTCAAAGTCAAGAGTCGTTGAGAAGTATCGGCTAACCCATTCAGTTAATTCAAGAAATGAGTCGCAGTTCTAAGCTATATATCTATTTTGGGTAACTTCCTATGAGTCCTTATTATTCTACGAGAGTTTTTAGCTTGTGTTGTTTGAATTTGAAGTTATGGCTATCATACTAAATTATTGGCCTTTTATGATGACTTTTCTGGCATCTTGCATTTTTTATTGTTTAATTCCTTTCCTATTTGTAATATAAACCTTAACACTGACGGCCTTGTAGTCCTGGTTCAACTTGCGCTCAAGTAAGGAAACACCAACCTATGTCCAAAAATTCCTATTCAAAATTTCAATATTTTCTACTGAACTTTTTCCTTAGTATCAGTATACGAATATTTCGGCATTATTTTCAAATGCTTATGGTTCTTTTTCAAGGTTCCTGTAGAGAGGAGAAGATTACCAGACCTCTCGTTCTGAGTCTCTCTATAAGTGACGGGATGACACAGAGACTCACAATACACAGTAGCAGACGACACCCACTACACTCGACATCCCAACCCATAACACTGCATCTTCAAAATATATTATTACCTAGGGTACCCCCTGTTATTACATAAGATTTAATTTACTCTACAGTAATGAAATGGATAAGAATAGTTGTAAATGTGTTTGATTTTGTGATATCACGAACGCTTTATTGATCGGTCTCATTTCTAATCAATGGCACAGATGATCGAGTGAATGTTTGAACTTCGTTTGAGGTGGTAAAGAAAAAATTTCCTCGGAAAACAAGACTCAATTTTCTCAAGTGCGACTGCGATGGAGCTATCCATCGGCAACAGCAAGTTCAAGCGTACAGTTTAGTCATCCATCATAATTTTAGAACTTGGGAACCCCGGCACCAGCTTGTACGAGTGGGGTTATTCGGGCTNCTGCGGACGCTGGGGGGGGGGCGCGTCCACGCGCTCGACCATCACTGGAAAACCTCTCGCTATTCATGCTGAAAGCGCACATCATTCTGACTGTACGAGGATTTCCGAGGAATTAATTTACTTGAACCTCATTGTAACACATTTCCTGTGACGTGACTCTCCGGTGAATCATTTTACCGCTAGAAAAATATAGTCGTTGCCGAAAACGTGTTAGCGTCATGAAGGGCTCAGTTTAAACGGATACTAAAGCCTGGGTCCCAATAACGTTTGAATCTTTGGTCTGCTGCACAGAAATAAGCGCAACTTACGATCGCCTCGCAATGGCGCCTTGTAGAAGACAGGAAGTTTTCGAATATGTTTGGTTCACCGCGCCATTTCGAAGTCTAATACCGGCCAAGTTTCTCAGCCGCCCGGCGCAAATACCTGCCCAAATGAGTGTTATGCGTGTTGGACCTAGAGCAATTTACTAGCATGAGCTGACAGCATTTTGAGACAAGATAAAATGGCTGTTTCCAGGACGGGAAATTTCACAAGAACAGCTCTCAGGAAACTTTCAAAAAAATTAGCTGAGAATTTTCTTTAGTGTGTGTTCCAACTCACGTACACCGCTACATACTGTAAATTCCACAGGCAAAATGAAATTGAAATATGTCAGGAGAAACTGAAGAAGCTTCATATCAGCCCCAGCCCCTCCTGCTCACGTGAAAGTTCACGTGCGTAACTTCGTGCTGACTGCGCGATGCCCAACGCTCGACCGGCGTACTCAAAAAGCACTCAGCACACTCAAAAACACTTAGCGCACTCAAAAAGCATGCAACTTACCAACAAGCATATAACACCCTGAACAAGCATATAACACACTCAACAAGCATGAAACACACTCAACAATCATGAAACATACTAAACAGACGTGCAACACACTCAACAAACATGCAACACACTCAACAAGCATGCTATATACTCAGCTATCATAAATGATCAAGGCTCTGCGAGAATTCTAACTGCCATATTCCCTGCCGAATTCATTAATATACTCATACAATAGCAAAGCAGAAGCAGGATGCTGTGACCTATCAGGGCTGTAAAAGACGTAAACGTAGCCTTGGGAGAATATTTAACCTACATGCCTATGTAAGCAAACACACAGTACGTTGAAAGTAGAGATCCAATATTATCATTTCTAACGGAAATCAGTACACGAATTAAAACCCTTCCTGCTCCCAACACACTTTTCGTTTCAAATTGAGTTCAGCATCTGCGGTTTGAGAGTTTCGTGGAGACGATCACCTTGTTACTATAACTCTCATTTTCTTGTTGGAATTCAATCATAATTCAAAATTTATACTGAGATTGAGACGCTGTCGTGCAATGAAATGGTATATACGAGGACCCTGACGTAACATCGCAGCAGCGGCGATGGTCTACCCCCTGCAGCACCAACAAGGAAAGCTATCGGTCTGATCTGTTCTCCTGGCGAGCTGTACGCACCAATACCGCTGACGTCGTCAGCTTCGACAGCATCCATTCCGTTCTGTGAGAAAACTTCCGTGATCAGTTCAGGGAGGACTGTTCAAATTCAAATTTACGGCAGCTCGAGGGTTAGTAGATCGTGGTCAGCACATTCTTTGAACGCCTCCAACGATAAGCTGATGTATTTTGAAGCGTCTTGTTTAAAAAAGGAGGTGCGAGGGCTGCACACGTCTGGCGTAAGAAGCTATGGTCTCAATTGAATCTTACGAACAGCTTCCGGAGGCAGCGTTGTTGTCAGCCGGTGTTCAGCTCGAGAAAAGAGGGGTGCTCAGGGCACTTAGCTGAAAGGGGGCTCATCGAGTGGGATTTGATACAGTGGAAGTTCATAAGGTGGGAGTTTTTAGAGTGGGATTTTTTAAGAGGGAGTTCATAGAGTCGGAGTTCGTAAAGTGGGAGTTTATGGAATGGAAGTTCATAGAGTGGGATTTCATAGAGCGGAAGTTCAGAAATGGGAGTTTATAGAGTTTGACTTTATAGAGTGGAAGTTCATAGAATGAGAGTTCATAGAATGGGAGTTCATAGAGTGAGAGTTTATAGAGTGGGAAGTTATAGAAATGGCATTCATAGAGAAGCAGCCCATAAAGTGGGATTTCATGAAGTGGGAGTCCTTAGAGTGGCAGTTTATAGAGTGGGAGTTCAGAGGTAATTCATAGAGTGAGAGCCATAGAGTTGTAGTTCAAGAGTGCACGTTCATAAAGTGAGAGTGCTTAGAGCGGGAGTTAATAAAGTGAAAGTTCATAGAGTGGGAGTCCAAAGAGAGGGAGCTTATGTGAGAAATTCTCAGAGTTCTCAGTAGAATGACAAAGTTCTCAATACTTCCGAGAGCCCCGGATTCTAAAATGGGCCATCAGCCCCTGGACGATCAGGCAGACGATGTTAACTTCAAATCTACGACATGCTCTTCGATCGCATTTACCGTGTGCAACTTCAACGGCGATGCCTTCACAGCGACGGCACGCGACCGGCTCGAAGTGTTCAGATGAGGCGGGGTTCCAAGAAGAAATACGGGATGAAGTCTTGTCAGGGAAATGTGCAGGAGCCAAAAAACGCCTGCTACCCAGACCTGTAGTTGATTAGAAGTGGTCCCAAGGAGACCAACCAAAACGTCTGAAACAACGAAGAATAACCTGCGGTAATAACCAAGGGTAATTAAAGGCAGCCGAGAACACGGGCAGATAACCATAACCTCGCCCTGCCTCCACAAGAATAGGAGAGTTAACTGGCCAGCGAGGGCCCATTGACGTTTCATTAAGAAATGGCGCAAGACTGGAGCTTTAATCTCGTAAAAGTCTCCTTTGCAAAGAAACTGTCGAGCTGGAGGGAAGTTTGTGGCATGATTGAAGTCCAGCTACCTAACTTGGAGCATACAATGCTGGGGGAGGAGGGGTGGCAGCCAGCTAATTTGGAGCATGGAGTGCTGGGGTGGTGGCAGCTAGCTAACTTGGAGCATGGCGTATACAAGTACTCGTGGAGTATTGTAATACTTGTGTATGAATTGTTAAGATGTTTCGGGTGTGTCTGAGAATACGGACCTCCAGCTGAGTCAGTTGCGGTGCTGAGAATTTTAGCCCATGTCCAGGGCAGAGACAGAACCCTTTGAGAGAATTTGAAACCGTTTTCACGTTGTGTTGTCTCCACAGCTGCCGGCGATTGATACTGAGTTTGAGTACCGTAGGAAAAAAACACGGTGACTAAGCAAGGAAGTGCAGCTAGAGGGACCCAGTACTTAAATGTCAATATATGAGTATATATAGCTAATTTAATATATAAATACGGAGCTCGGAATGGGTTAATGAACGACGGTGATGACACAGCTGAGCTCACTCTAGTACTGATTATAAATAATTATTTATGGTGCCCTAAAATGCTGAATCAAGTGTTGTTTTGAAATGCTTAGATTTTAGATTAGATTATTATTTAGTTTTAAGTTCCTTTTTCACATGAAATAAGATGCAAAAAGATCGGATCGTTAAGCAGCGACTATGAAAAATTGGGACTCTATGGAGAAAGTGTGTTCCCACACAGGATCCCCATGCGCATAGAAACAGCAAGTAAAGAATGAAGAATAAGGAAAGTCAAAGAAAAGATAGCGAAGAAGGTGTAAGAATGGGAAAAAGCAAAGCGAGCACGAGAATACAAGAGTCCTGAAGGCCTAGCTACAGCTGAGATAACCTAACAGTGGGCACGCCAGTCCCCAAAGGATACGACTGACACGTCTAACTAACCTAACCCTGCTGCCAAGTTACGCCTCCTGACGGGCTGATTTAATACTGTGCTGCTGTGGAAAGAGTCGTGTGAGCCCGCCTGGATGGAAAAACAGACATTTCAAGTGCTTGGTCCATTCAGCTGCACTTCATTGTTTAGTCGCGGTGTTTTTTTCCAACGGTCCTCAAACCCAGTATCAGCCCAGACTGAATAAAGAAAATTTAAAAAGGACTAATTATTTTTAGCTGGAAACGTTTTAGAGCTTAGCCAACTTTAGATAGTGAACAGGTAAATCCTAATATCTAGTATTGCGCCTTTTTGTGAACTTTTTCATTGTCCCTCGTACGCCGACAGACAACCACTACAGACCTGCTGGGGTACGTGTGTGGGCGCCGAGTGCTGCACGAACACAACTTGCTTTGGATCGTAGTCCTCATTAACGCAGAGGAGCAGGACGGCAACTCTGGAATCTTTGCACACTCAGAGGTGTTAATTTTTACTTCAGCTTCGCTAAAATGAGGGAGTACGAGTTCACCATCGCTCGCTACACCTGCGAACGCCATGACGGGGCCGGACCTGGCCTCACCAGGACAGCAGGAATTTCTGCTGGGGCCTCAGCAATGGTCCTCGAGTTCCTGGCATTTGCACTCATCAACAACGAATTTCTTTTCATGTACAAAGAAACGCTCAACTCCTTCACGTATCATCAAATGGTTCTCTAACAATGCGTTTATTTTCTTCTAATGCTTTTCGAATGCGTAATTAGTATATTTAGACGTCTTCTACAGAAAGTTTACATTTTGAGTTCAAATCTGGCAAATACTCAGGTTACAGACACAGCACTTTTGTCAGAGTGCCAATCCAGTAACTAAATTTGCAAGAGGTGAAGGAACCCATGAATATTCAAGCTGTTCAGTGAATATAGCACCTCACCAGCTGATGAGACTTAACAATGACCCAACACGTCAAGGGCGGTTTAATATTGAGCAAACTTCAGTAGAGAAGATCGTTCTTTGGATTAGGTTAGGAGCCTTCTCTGTCATAGCGAGATGCTGTGGGGGCACCTGCCCTCAGTGTCTGTTACCCACGGTGTGCCCAGTATTGTTCTCACGGTGTGTCCAGTCTTGTTCTCACGGTGTGTCCAGTCTTGTTCTCACATTGCGCCCAGTGGTGTTCAGTGTTCAGTGGTGTTCAGTGTTTCTTCAGTGTTGTCGCTCTTGTTATCGTGTTACTGCCGTCTCCCACACACAGATATGTTGCTGCCACACCCACAGATGCGTTGCTGCCACACTCACAGACGTGTTGCTGCCGCACAATAGATGTGTTGCTGCCAAACACAGATGTGTTGCTGCCAAACACAGATGTGTTGCTGCCATACCCACACAGATGTGTTGCTGCAACACCTACAGAGTGCTGCTCTGAGCAACACGCTGACGAAATACAAGTGTGAGCAGCGCTGCCTCGCCTGCTGCTTTCCGAGCGGCTGTTGGGCGCAGCTGTGGGCTGACGTCACCAATTTCTAGCTGTTTTTACGCAATAAATAAATATTTACCTCCTGAAGAACACTCACCTCAGTTCCCTCACCTCAGTTTCCTCACATTCGACCCTCGCAAAGAAGCAGGAGCCTGATGTTTACTAGAGCGCCTGCGGCCCTCAGAGTCGCTGCTGGCCAGTCACGCCTGCCAGGGCTGAATACTACACGTACACACTCCCCCCACCTCGTGACACGTACACACTCCAAATACCTCGTGACACGTACACACTCGACACACCCCGTGACACGTACACACTCAACACACCCCGTGACACGTACACACTCAACATTTTCGTCGCACTGTTTGCATGGGCGGGCATGTGGAGATCAACATCGATGCTGTCCGTAACATTTTTACTACATATTTCCGTGGAGAATTTCTTAGAGAAATTCTGCTGTAAGTTTCTGCAAAACATTTCTACAGCGTGTTTCTAGTGATCGGTCTATTACTGGTCATTTAGTTACTGGTCAATTTACTGTAGAGACCTAAGTCTCTACAGTAATTTTCTCAAGTATATTTCGGTATCAAGATTCTGCAGTTAGTTTGTACAGCAAGTGTCTGCTTTGAATTTAGGCCTTAAATTTATGATGTAAATTTTCACAATACATTTACGTACTTCATGTCTGAAGTAAATTTGCGCCGTTAATTTCCTTAGTTAATATGCGTAGTCATATTCCATCGTAAATTTTCACACTAAATTCCAAAGGTAAGTTGGAGCGATGAGATGATGGGGGCGTGAGGCACGGCCCTGGCAGGTCGGTTCACTCAAACTAAAATATCTCCAGAGAAGAAAATGCAATTGAGTCATCCGTTGAACTCTCGTGTCTTTAAATGGAATTTATTTTACGGCATCAACTACTTCTGCACATAAAACGTTTGTGGTTTATTTTAGTGTTGCCTATTCACATCTAGACCCCCTCCAAAATTTGTTCTTGTTTCCAATACATAGTTTTACTATCCCAATTCGCTAGTTCTTTCAATCATGTGTAAATATTATACTCGACAACCCTTCTTTCGTTTCCAAAATTATTTCCCCCCATCCCTGCTACTCTCGCTTCCCCTGTACATGACCGCTTCATGCGTTTGACCCGCCTTCGTTTAAGAGCATATATGCAGACCATATAATTTCCTGGATCTTTTTCGGGGCGATCGTTCTTCTCAATTTTGGACGACGGCAAAATTTTGAATTCTCTTAGCTCGGGCGATGAGGGCCTTCATTAAACCTTCAATGTTGGGCCCGATAATCTCGCCAAAATAGCCGGCGCCCTCAGCTAAAAAGCCCCGGATGACATCCCCACTCGAAACACCTCGTTAATGAGACAGCCAGGCCCCAACTGCAGAAATGTTGCTTTCTCTCTAATGAAAATGCGCCCCAATATTCCTCTTCAGGTAAAAAGGTCGCACTCAAAACCCTTGAAGTAATATTCACTCGCGAATTACTAGGGGAGACTACGAGGTTCCTGTGTTAATATTGAGTAAAGATCCTTCTAAATGGCATGAGGGAGCGAAAAAGTTCAAACAAGAAGGTTTCAAACTGCAAAGCAACGTATGAAACATTTTCGAAATACTGAGATACTGAATAAAAACGATGAGTTGAAATAGTTGGGGGGGGTGAGGTAGAGCGCCTACTCGCCTCGACGTTGCCTGAAAAGTCAGAGTCGACCTCTTTCGAAAACCTACGTTCACATACAAAGTTACAAAGCTTGCTTTAAAACTGATAGCCCATATGTCTACGGCTCATTTGAGAGCATTATATACATGACGTTTTTGGGTGCGTGTCCGCAAAAAACTGAGTGTCAATTTAATATCAATTGTTGTACACGAATAATTTTTAGAATGAAAGCAAAACTCGGGGCACCCTTTTACGCTCATCTACTCTGAATCATCCCTCATGAACTTCCGTTTCTCTGCTGTCCTGTTACACGCAGCAGAAACACGAATTGATCACATCAGCTTGAGGCTTGAGGTTCATTATAGTTATTGAAGGCTATGCTAAATTTACGAAGTCTAAACTGTCAACTCTGAATCGAAAACTTGTTTTAGTCCCAATTCTAGACAAGAGGTCGTCGACATCCGAGTACAGACTCTATTGATAGTCCACAACCTGATTTAAAAGTTCAATTTTATTCAATTATTTGCGTTTGCTTCTACTTTAGAAAATCTTTTTTCGAGTTCCTCCTAAGTAGCACCTCCCGAATATGAGTTATATTCTCCAACACAGTTTCTAAATGGATTCTTTTTTAATCCTAATCTGGAGCCGAAGTATTCAAACAAAAGTTTTGTGCATCATTCAGCACCTTCACATATAGCTGTAACAATTGTGTTTATAGAGTTCTCGAGTACCGTTCAGTGAATGTGAGACGTCTATACAGAAATATTATAATCAACCTTTATCTTTCCCAGAGGTATCTATAGCCTTTATTCATTAACCTTTTAACTTTTTCCGTAGTAAGGAGAGAATATTACTCGCCAGCCATTGGAAAAGGTGCTTATAAAATGTTAAGACTTCGTTAGCATTGTTGAGAAAATCATATTTTTTGTTCAAACTCGAGTGTATAAAATTAGACATTAATATATTATCGATCAGGTACACAGGTACACAGGTGTACAGATACACACGTACACAGGTACACAGTACACATGCACACAGGTACAAAGGTACAAAGGTACACTGGTACATAAGTACACAGGTACACAGGTACAGAGATAAAGAGGTACACAGGTACACAAGTACAAAGGTACAGAAGTACACAGGTACACAAGTACAGAGGTACACAGGTATGTACACAGGGATACAGCCACCATCACGGAGACCCAGAGTCGTAGGTGTATAGAAGCGATTGGAAGACGATTGGACTTGGCATCATTCAAACTGAAAAAAGATACTTTTGAAAAAACATTTGCAGAAAATAATATCATAATTGATGAATTCTTCTTGTGAATAAGCGATATTTGCTTGTCTTTCCTTGTTTAAAAATGCAGCATCAGTAGAAATAGAGTGTCCTTGCTCAAATTAATACAAAATGGTGCCCGCTTTGGATGTCATTACGTTTGAATTCATTGACGTACAAAAAAGTTGTGAAACTTGAAAAAATGAAATATCATGAAAATAGAAAGAAAGTACAACTCTTTGCAGTAGATGCTTTTTTAGTTATCTATAATAGTGAAAAACTGAACTTTTTTTGGCCTACCTCGTATTTTCCTTAGATTTAGTTTGAAAAATTGTGTGATGTTTATTCTCCGTATTGAATGCCTGAATGATTCGGCAATAATACAGACAATTTCAATTTTACAGATAATTACACACTGTGCTCGTAAACAGCGTGTGTTTGTGACGTGAATGTATGTACAAGGAGGCCCGAAGAAAGTTCCATTCTGGTTTCCGAACTTCTACGATAATTTAGTTCATGTGTTCCTTTCGCTAACGAAAATAAAAATACAAGCATGTCTTTGAATTGATGAAGTTTAGTATCATAATTCCCAGATGCGAATGCAGGGATTTTTATGCAATCTAATTCACATGAAACATTTCATTCAAAAGGTGATATCAGCGATAAAACTAGAGAGCAATTAACCGTTTCGAAGTAATAAATACCAGAGTGCAGTCTGAGGTAAACTGAGTTATTTTTTTCATCAATATCAAGGGTGGATACCGAAATAAATAAGCTGAGCGTGACTTGAGTGGTGCTCTACGCGCTCTGCCTCACCCTGCTTCCTGTACTCCAGTCGGGCATCCAACATCGTTTTCACAGCATTTTAATCTCACATTGTGTCAATGGCTCCGTGCTGCGCTGTCTGCTCATGTTGAAGGACGTGTCACGAGTATATAAAATTCAATTTTCATACAATTCCCACATGCAAGTTTATCGTTCATTCTCATCTTCTCGCAATTTTGACTAGCATGTGCGATGATTTTTTAATGCACGTGAACAGTTTTCTGGCTCCGTAGAGAATATCTTTCGTAGCGCATGAGCGATGCGACCAATTTCACACCAACCTGCTGCGTGATGGCTTCATACCTCAACACAATAGCTATGACAATACCAGTCATCACCACCACCATCACCTCCGCACCACACAACTCACCACCACGTCAAACCTCATCTCCCAGTTGCGTTCAGTCGGCCGGAGCGCCAGCACGGGAGTGCCGGAAAGTCTGCGGAGTTGACTCCCAGTATTTAACTTACTCTCGGTCAGTGGTGCCAGCTGATCCTGCGACTCGTTTGTGCGCGTTCACACTCCCACAGAAAAATAGTAATTTGTTGTGAAAACAAAGCCGAGAAATATACGCATGGGTCGACAATTTTTAAGAATATTTTTAGTGAGCTGTCAATCCGTTGTATAATTTAAGACTGGAGAATTAGACATGTTTACGAAGGTTCAGTTCAAACGTTCAAGGAAACTCACACGAGTCAGAAATACTCTCGATTTTTACGAAGGGTTGTTCAGAAAATGACGATGGGAGAAATTTGTAAATGCATCGGGCCCCTACACGGTTGCTGGCGTAGCCTCTACAGCTACGTAACTCAGTCGCTGTGAAGTAATTCAACGATCGCACCCCATAAAACTTGCGTGACATTTAGTGTCGCTCGAGATGTAAATTGCATGCAGTTCAGCGGCGCAAAAATACTTGAAATGTATTTTTCTGTCCTGAAAACCATTATGCGTAGGCAAATTTGTTGCGACACATACCACAGGAATTATTAAAATGGGTTTCACATTATCATCGCCTTGAAAATTTGCACGAAGTATATAAAGTATTTCAGGTTGAAAAACGCGATCGTATTATTTACATATAAATATTTATATCTTTGGGAAAATTTCCAGTTTTTCATTATACACAAAAAATGCAAGCGATGCATGAATCAGTCAGTACCCCTTTTTCGGTGTGCACCTCTATGCCAATATCAATTCGACGTCGAGTCTACATTTTAGGCCAACAAAATGCTTCCTGCTCTTCAGGTCTACAATAAAGTGCCGGTAAACAGTAGCCGCAGGTTAGTGGGCAAAAAGCACGTCTTGTTGAGGACCATTTCTCTGTTAGGAACAAAATGTTAAATGTAATCATGAAATTTTCGGCTACCAGTTGGTGAGGTGAGCCACAAAACCAGTGGGAATGCAATCGATCTTGCTTAATGGCGTGAATTTGTGAACACCTGCTCAGTGATTACGATCAATCACCATCAAAATTAGCATCAAAAAACAACTTTACCCGCACATTAACGGAATATATACTTGTATGTCTTTAAAATAAGCGAATTTGCACGATTTGATTTGGGTTCAATCGCTGCAGCGCAGGCTGAACGAGATGTGACAGCGCAGCTTCAGTAAAAAATTCTTAAGAATAAAACCTGTTTTGATGCAAGAACGTAAGTATCAAATCATGAAATTGAGAGCAATAAGATCCCATGACTTCACATTTTTCCATACCTCCATTCAACTTACAGCTAAAAGAGTTCTCCGTAGTTGGTTTTACTCATTAATGGCTCGACAAACAAAGTTGAATAATGTTGATTCTACTTCTATTTTCAGTTACTGAAGAATTTGCCCCTGTCGCACATATAAGAAAAATAGATATAATACCTAAATGCAGCAGGGAACTCTTGGATGCAAGCTTTATACTTACAAAAACTAAACGTATGAATTCAACTGATGTTGCACCTAAAAAATCAATTTTCAAATATTTAAAAACAAACTCACTATGAGGTTGTGCCTAGGCCCAAGACTTAGCTTGTCGTAACAAAGGTAATTGGTTTCTTGTAAAAATATGTATAACAATTAAGAATATCTGATTACACTGAGACCTACGTCATGGTGGGTTATTCTATTAATGTTGATAAAATCCACTTGGTACACATCCGACAATGGCGGCTTGGAGACGGGATTTGCAAGACTTGCTGCCTAGCGCTGACTCTACTATTTAAACATAGAATTAAAATTTCATTTCACCATCATTTCAGAGATAAAATGTTACGTTATGCCAAAAAATAAAACCGGGAACACAACACTTGGATTAATTAAAAAGCAAATTTTGCCGTTATTCCTGCCCCGCTCACGCTCTGTAGACCAGTAACTCCACGCAATAAAACTCTGGTCGGTATCTGAGCTTCTGAGTTTCTGGGTTAAAATAAAAATTTCTCATATTTCTGTGAAAAAAACAGGAGTAATTTTTATAGTAGAAATTTGCTTTGCTGGTCATATCAATGGAAGGTTAGGTTCGCCTGCAGGGCGAGGAGTAAATGTAATGCAAGTGTAGTACAAAAACGAGGATTCCCTGCGACCGTAAGTATCTTACAATATTTTCTGAAAAAGATGTTAGGAAATAACTTTAAATTACAGAAACGAAAATTATATTTCTGAATGTCAGCAAACCACATAATTTGATCGTCGCGCTAATGAAAATAAATATTTTTGTCCCACAAAAAAATTCAGAATTACACGAGAGAAGAAAATGAGCTCCACGATGGCAAGGCGAACGCGCAGCCTGTCGTCTTCATTTACTTCACTTCGTTCGTTAAAATTCTAAATCAAACTAAAATGAACAAGAGCTACATCGTCGTTGCATCGTTGACTACGCTATTAGCCGTCCAATGGGCTCACCACAGCGCCTCAAAACCATGAACTGGGAATAACCAAGTCTTTAAATCAGTCTTTAAATCAGTCTTTAAATCAGTCTTTAAATCAGTCTTTAAATCAGTTTTTAAATCAGTCTTTAAATCAGTCTTTAAATCAGTCTTTGAATCAGTCTTTAAATCAGTTTTTAAATCAGACTTTAAATCAGTCTTTAAATCAGTTTTTAAATCAATCTTTAAATCAGTCTTTAAATATGTCTTTAAATCAGTCTTTAAATGAAACTTCAAATGGTTCAACTCAACATCGAATTTCCTTTGATAAGATTTTTAAGCTTTAATAATTTTTCAAGATCTACGGAAAACAAATTTTCTCAGAAAAAGTCTCCTGCGTGCTATATACATTAAATGCAGAACTTATTTTCAAGATGATCATAAGATGCTCTGAGAAGATGGGCAGAGTTTTCATATTTTTGAATTCAAACTCGTGGCTCAGGCTTGGAGCTGTAAAGTAATTGTCCGAACAGCTCTGACGTCAGCTACTCGTACGGAGGAGGTGATGGGCCCTGATTGGTGCGCTGCCCATTGATTGTTCATGTTCATTTGACAGGGAATAACAATTATTTGTGGGGCCTAGCATTAATACTTCGTGACGTCATTAGGAGTTAGTATACGTGTAGTAATCGATTTTTCTCGTGAAAAGATTCGACTCAATTTTTGATGGTACTTGACTACGAATGCTTACCATTATACTGGTATTCACTGCCACACCAAAGATCGCTTTGCAGCTGTGAATCATTTATCACTAATTTATTTGGAAAAATCGTGTTTATCTTACTCTACTGATCGACACGAGTGTGAAGGTTTGTTTTCTTATGGACCTTTCCCGGTAACTCTACGCCTTCTCTGATTTAAACGGCCGCTGTACCATGAATAAACCTATTTTTCGATTTTTGTTTCATCCTCCTTATATATGTATATTTTCTATTATTATTATATATCACTACTACCCTTACATATTTCTATTCCCTCTGACATTTATCTTTACCAAATCTTGCTTTCAGTGGCCGTGTTTTTCACGTGTTTGGACCACAAATTCACGAGCCTTTTTCAGGTCGGTTATAGTAAGTCCTTATTTTATTATTAATAAGTCCTTATTTTATTATTAATAAGTCCTCATTTTATTGTTGATAAGTTCTCAGTTTATTATTAACAAGTCTTCATTTATGATTAGTAAGTCCTCATTTTATTATTAATAAGTCCTCATTTTATTATTAATAACTCCTCATTTGCCAGTCTCGTCCCCGTCGCCGCCCGTCTTGTCTGATAAATGATGACGTGATCACATTTCTCACGGGCTCGTGCAGAACACGGGCTAATGCGCAACGTTCTCCAGATGAATGTTGATCTACTGAACACATCTGTCACGAGCATTGCAATATAGGCACACAGAATATTTTATAATGAAAGACTACATGAAAGGATATTCTTCAATACTTATATTATAACACACATATATCGTAACAAACATACATCGTAACACACATATATCGTAACGCACATACATCGTAACACACATAGATCGTAACACACAAACATCGTAACACACATACATCGTAACACATATATCGTAACACATACATCGTAATACACATACATCTTAACACATACATCGTAACACACATACATCGTAACACATATATCGTAACACACATACATCGTGACACACATATATCAAACATAGTAAAAATTATCCAACGGATTTCCACGCGCCTCCCTGACTTTACGGCTTTTACGTGAACCTACAACATACTCTCGGCACGTGGACCCACAACATACTCTCGGCACGTGGACCCACAACATACTTTCGGCACGTGGACCCACAACATACTTTCGGCCCGTGGATAAACACATTTCTTTTTAGCTTGCACCAAATTTCCACGAGTGAAACGTTCCGCAAACGCGACCTGTATTTTCTTTTCATTTGTCCCGGACCTAAGTCTCCATACACCGCCCCACTGTCCCGGACTTATTAAGTCCCCATACACCGCCCAACTGTCCCGGACTTATTAAGTCCCCATACACCGCCCAACTGTCCCGGACTTATTAAGTCCCCATGCACCGCCCCACTGTCCCGGACTTGAGTCCCCATGCACCAGCCCACTTCAGTGTTCGCTGATGTCGCCGCTCAGAATAGGTCAGAATAAGCCCGATGGTCTAATTAAGGGGCGAGAGACTCCAACGTAACTTTTGCATTATTCTTGTTGTCATTTGAAAGCACTCTGGCCCTCGAAATTCTAATGATTTTATCACTTCATCCTGGATACAAAAATCACAGTGCAGTGCACAGGATCACAGCGTAGTGCACAGGATCACAGAGCAATGCACAGGATCACAACGCAGTGCACAGGATCACAGCGCAATGCACAGGACCACAGAGCAGTGCACAGGATCACAGCGCGATGCACTGGATCACAGCGCGGTGCACAGGATCATAGCTTAGTGCACAGGATCACAGCGCGATGCACAGGATCACAGTGCAGGGCACAGGATCACAGCGCAGTGCACAGGATCACAACGCAATGCGTGAGATCAGAGCGGAATAATTACAAAAGGGCCATGCTGTAGGATACGGAGATTCGGCAGTAATTTGCACCGACGTAAAAGAAAGTACCAATAAGACTGGACAAATTACAGTACAATCACACTGTGCTCGGCGGAAGTGCGGAATTGAGGGCGAATTTCCTTGCTGCCGTAGTGAGGAAGTCCCAGGTTCGGTGCCCGGGCGGACTGCTTTCATTGAGAAAGGAGAATTAAAGAGGATCTTCTTAAGAAAGCAGCACACCAGTGTAGCCCGGGACGGCGGCCTCGAAGTAATTTCAAGGCTGGACAGCAGCGAGCGGGCGGACGAAGACCTCAGACCAACGAGTGCACGGTACATGCCCGTGTAGAGCGAGCGGAGCTGGGGCCTGAAAAAATATTTAGCGCCTAGGCAAATGTTTCATTCCTTAACAAAAATTTAACGACTAAACAAATATTTCATTCCATAACAAATATTTCATGCCGGGACAAATATTTCATGCCGGGACGAATATTTCATGCCGGGACAAATATTTCATGCCGGGACAAATATATCATTTTTGGGCAAATATTTCATGCCGGGAAAAATATTTCATGCTTGGAGAAACATTTCATTCCAAAACAAATATCTAATACCGGGGTATCTACTGATGCTAAGCAATACTTGCCGAATATTCGGACTATAATTTGAGCAAAATGTAACACTTTCCCCAGATATGCAACCGAGGAATTTTGGCAATTAAATTTTGTAAATTGAACTCCCCGAATGGGTCCCTCTGACACAGCGTTGCCCCTCGAGCGACGCAGTGATGTCAGCGGAAGATTCTTCCTACCTCGCCAGATCTGTTAACTTAGTCGCTGAGAATTCATTTTTTCTCTTAATTTTGTATTCAAAATCGCAGTTACGGTCTAAAAATATTAACTTAAATTTCGTATCTAGAAATCGGGTACACAACGTACATACATACGTCACCGCGCAGTTCCCGCCGCTGATTGGTGGGAACGAGCCCCAGCCGGCACCGCCGCCATTGCAGTGCCGATCATTCAATAAAGCAATAAAACAGTCATTATTTCGAATCGAATTGAGTACAAAAGAAATAAACGGTCATTCTTTAGAGTGGAATTGAGTAGAAATAGTAGAAAACAGTTTGTCTTTTTAGTGAAATTGAGCAAAAAGCGAATACAATAATCATTCTCTAGAGTAAAATTTATTTGTAAGAAGAAAACAGTCCTTCTTTAATGTGGCATTGACAGGAAAATGGAGGGTCTTTAGAGTGGCATTGAGGGGAAAATGGAGGGTCATTAGAGTGGCATTGAAGGGAAAATGGAGGGTCTTCAGAGTGGCATTGTGGGGAAAATGGAGGGACCAGTTCAAAGTTGGCTTCAAGAAATTCCCGCGGTCTGAAAAAGTGGGAAAATTCCCACTCAGTATTCCCTCTCGACGCACTGAGCTGAGACACCCAAGCTCGCCGTGCTTTTCAAACTTGATGAATTCTTATGAAGTTTCGCGAAACTTTATGAATTCTCGTAAAGTTTCATTGCTCCCGGGATTCAAAAGCCGCAAACAACTTCCACGAGCATCAATACTTTGCAAATTTTTTTAAATGCTTTCGAACCTCTGAAGTTGAGTCATATCGCCGCAGTCCTGTCGTATCGCCTCTTGCTCTCCTTCCTATGCCTGATATTTAAAAGAATCTACCTCGAAGAGGTGGCAACCTGGATAGTAGTATTTACCTCAATTCAGTATGTATCCTAGATAGTAGTATCTATCTCAATGACTACGTATCCTAGATAGTAGTAAAGGGTGGCGCAAAAAACACTTTAACAAGTAAGTATTTATTACACCACAATTAATACAGCTTTATGAAATTTGTTACGTATGAGATGGAAAATAAAATATTAAGATTTTAATATTTGAATATGAAATCATTTAAGTGTTTATCATTGTTATTTAAACACGAGCGTATCCTACGTAAAGCCTTTCCCATGACTTTTTCCAAAATATATGGAGTTATTCTGTTTATTTCTTTGATGATGGTTATTAACTCGTGGAGAGAATGCGGTATATTGCTGTAAGCCTTTCTTCTAAGTAAACCTCATAGAAAAAAATTTAAAGGGGTTAAATCAGGTTTTTGTTTAGTCGAAGTTTTTAAATTTGCCGCAACACTCAACTAAACACGTTGAATTACACGTGCATTTCGTACCGATCTCGGTCTGCCAGAGCGTTCTTTGTCTGCTGTTGGGCCGAAATCTCGGAATCTTGAAATCATTGCAATAATGCAATGTTTGGAGGGCTTTTGTTGATTAAATGTTCTTACGAAGTTCCTCTGTACTGCAACTGACTGTCTATTGTGATAGAAATAACTTTCCACAATCTTTGTTTGTTGGTCCTTGCTGTATTTCGGCATTTTTGGGATATAATAATCATGTAAACTTCGGCCATAAAATATACCTCGAATCCATATCATCGGTATATGATGAAGCATTCGAATTTTCCCTTTCATTTCCTATGTAATGCACTTTATTAGTTGTATTAGTTGTCGTGCAATAAATGATTGAAACGGGAGAACTAGGAAAACTGTATAAAACGTTTTTGATGGTATAATATATTGTCTCGAAAACATATTTTACCATCGAAATTGTTTTATTCTATTTACCTAGATTTCTATTTTTCCCCGAAAATAATAAGATTTCCAAATGGTTGCCTAGAAAATGTTTAAAATGGTGAAGTTATTTTTGGATGACCCTGTGTTCACTTCACTGAGCTTGTACCTTAGATAGTAGTATTACCTCAATGAGCTTGTACCTTAGATAGTAGTATTTACCTCATTGAGCTTGTACCCTAGATAGAAGTATTACCTCATTGAGCTTGTACCCTAGATAGTAGTATTTACCTCACTAAGCTTGTACCCTAGATAGTAGTATTTACCTCATTGAGCTTGTATCCTACATAGTTAAGAGTATTAACTGGAGAGAGATTCTTCCTCGTCTGCCCATCATGTCTAGGATTATGCTTCCAGGATTGTGTCCATTCTTATTACCTCCTGTGACAAACACTCAAACAAACACACAGCACGCCCACAAACAGACACACACGATATCCAACACATACACAGCCATCACCCGGCACAGGTCTATGCGAGTGTCGCCGTTACAGCTGTCAATAAGTCGCCCCCCTCCCCCCTCCGCTGTGTAGCAGCGCCGTCCAATGGGGCCATGAACTGTCGATTTGCAGCCGTCAAATATTTGCAGCATTTTCGTACAAATATTGCGTAGGTTTGAAGAGCTTCACATCGGTGGTGAAACTCCGCGTGGCAAATGTGCACAACTTTCCGCATAGGCTCTTTGAAATGTGCAGTGGAAAGTGTCCTGGGTGAAGTACTGCTGTTCTTGTCCGGTAACCGTGAGAGTATTCAAGTAGCTGGCTGAAGCAGGCAACCTCAGCCAGCTCTGACCACAGCGCAGTTGGGGGCCTGTGCGCACGGAAAGGTCTGTGCGTATGAAAGTAGTGCACCGAATGTATTTCTTGGTGTGCATGACCTGAATATATAGGTAACTTATCGTCTTATTCACACCTCAGGCAGCCGAAGAACAAGAAATGGAAGTAAAACAGTGTGGTCGCAGCGTAATCTTCCATTAAGTTTTAATTGAAAGTCGTACGATGTGAGTCCTGTATCATTATGACGTACAGCAGTACCATGTTAATGCGCTGTTTAGTCCAGCGATGGTTAATGCGACATTGAAGGTGTGATGCTGGGTCCAGACCGCCTCACTACTGGCGCCATACTTTACCCGTGTATTTATCACCAAGTACAAATTTTTTGACTAGTTATGCAGGTACACTCATTGCAAGGTACTCGTATATCCATGCTTATTCTATGTATACATGTATGAACGCCTGCTGTACGTATTAGTACGTGTGTACCAACACAAAGCATTGAAAAGAATACCCATACCCTCATTCCTGTATATATATATATATATATACGTATATATATATACTGTGGGAGCGATGATTATCCGATACAAATCAAAAGTTTGGTTCTCCGTAATAAATCGATCTTTGTCTCGTCAGACCATTGTGCAGTGACCCGAAATCTCGCTGGTTTCTCTAAAGTAACCTCGGCAAAACTTAGGCGATTTCTGAAATGAATTACTGCTAACAAATGCACTTTTCTTGGTGCTCGAGAACGGAATCTTTCATTTCTAAGAACAGATTGAATCGAGTTCTGCACACATTTGTCCTAGGTGCTCCAAATCATTTTCAAGTTCAGATCGTAGCCGTATGGTATGAAACTTCAGATGAACGCTCTGAACGTGGCAGACTTGCAGCGGACTGATATGACGAGCATGCGAATTGTGTCACCATTGATTGAGATTTGTATTTTTAGAAAAGATTGAATTTTTCCACGGCCCTTGGGCCGCGGAAAACCTGTGTGATCAATCTACTTTTATGCAGCTGAGCATTTACTTCTCTGGTGCTTTCTGGGAATTTTTTAATTTTCGCCAAATGATAATTAACGAGCTGAACCTCTTTCTCGCGCTGTTCCTCGACTTTGACTGAGGTCCGCTGCTGTACGTGGACGAAAGATTATTTTTCTAGAAAGTGTTACAGCATTCCTGTCACGTAAACGACTCTGAAATATTCGAGGACAATTTATTATTGCTTCAAAACTAATTTTTTGGGTGCGTTGGATGAATTTTGAGGTGATAATCTCAGGGCTTATGTCGATATTGTCTCATCACTTCACTATTTGTATGTTCTTACGTCGATTTGATATTTAGTGGGCAAAAAAATCATAAGATGTTCCATTTTTGACTGCATTGCCGTCGTGAAACTACGGTGAATAGACTTTTGCCCATTTATCTCATATAGATTGCACCCACTGCACATGCATACGAACACCTATGGGGATAAATACATGCATTCTACTGCAACACCAACCCCCTCATGCCTCCCCACACGGTGTGTCATATGAGTTCTTAAAAATAACAGTTGCATGAGATATACGAATGCATTATTCCAGTAGCAAAATTCTAATAATAGTCAGTACTTAATCCTAATTTTAAGCGAAATCAAAGCCTCTGGCAATACAGGGCGTAAACGTTAAATAATAACAAATAAAAATACAAATTAAAAACCTGTGGACATGGAAGGAAACGTGATTCAAAAAATATCATTAGTGTAATTTATTTGTGAATTGATTTTTCATTAATTAATTCGATATATATATATATATATATATGCCGTCAGCACCAATGCCCTGCAGGAGACGCTTCCTGAGGCGCAAGAGGCGGTCACCACGCGGTCCCTCTGCAGGGATCTCAATCCTCGTCGGTGACCGACTTCAGGGACTGACCAGCGTAGTGAGGTTCATCATTAGATACTTTCTCAGTTTCGCCTTACAGGCAATAATAGCAAGGACTCAAATCTGGTGAGCTGGACGGCCAAACATCTTTAGGAAGAACAGTGGCAATTTTTCCCTGAGGTTCTGGACAGTTATGGTCTCACGAGCGAGCGCCGAGGCTTCAACAAACATAACTCGCTTTGCATCGCAGTTCTTAATAATTAATCCAAGGTAACATGACTCCAGAGTCTTTGTATACCCCGCCGCGTGTACTTAGAGTCGTGCTTCAATAAAATGAAGCAGCATGACCTTACTATCTCTTGTAAGACATGCAAACGCCATGACAGAGGCCGGACTTACTTCCACCATGACAGTTGTAATTCCTGTTGAGGCCAAAGCAATGATCCTCGAGTTCCTGGCATGTGCAGCCTCATTAACATCAAAATTCGTTTCATCCCCAAAGAAGCGCTCAACGCGTCTCTTCAAATGGTTCCAAGCCAATGAGCTTCTTTCCTTCGTAACAGCCTTTAAACGAGAAGTTACGATATCTCAGCGTCTTTTGCGCTAGGACTCTAGTTTAAGGTCATGTCTGACGTATACTTTAGCCACAGCTGCGTCCTGGGAGTTAGGACGGTCAAGGTCTAACATAGTTTTGGTGAAGTATTTACGTCCTGTATTTAATGAGTACGGTGACGCAACGTCGCTTTTTCGGGCAAAAAAGAATATCAGAGACATTCTTGTGCATCCTACGAAGGTGCGAAAAAAATCCCATATTCAGTCATTTTTTTGCTATTTCAAGAGTTTTATTTCCCGACTCCGCCCATTAACTCACACGTCAACTTTTCCCGCGCACCAAAGCCACGCGATGTTCAAATAGCGCTTGAATTTTTCGGTTGAACTCGGCACTTATAACTATTTATTTTCTATTTCTTATTAAAATTTACGTTCCGGATTGACATAAACCAATTCGAGTCAATTTAAAGAAGACAATATCATGTTCGTTTTAAGCCAAGTCATTTTGAATGTTGCATTACGTATGCCGTTCATTGTCGTGATGGAAAATAAAATTCCTGAGCTACACGTTTTCATTAAAACGAATGTTTTTTCCACGAGAAAAACAGTGACTCTCAAGGTCAGGCTTAAATTAATTCACCTTGTTGCCTGAACTCAACTCTGCAATAAAATTGTCTGACCTTCGACCGCTGCCAAATGGACTCGTTTCCAAGCCCCATTCGGAGAAAGGTCCTTTGAAGATTCTTCGCAGGGATTGTCCCAATTCTGGCACAACGCCCCGTAGACTTTCTTCAGGGGCCAGTCCAATTCTGGCACAATGCCTCGTAGACTTTCTTCAGGGACCAGTCCCACTTCTGGCACAAGTGGACTGCCCGCCCACCCGTTACCGTCCCAATTCTGGCACAAGTGGACTGCCCGCCCACCCGTTACCTCGACCCCAGCCGTGCCCGAGTTGGACTGATGCTCAGGAGCCAGGATGGTCTCCCGTCCAAATCTGCCCGCTATCGCCTCTTCCGAGTCTGGCATGGCACAAATGAAATAGGAGAAAGAAGTCGTTTTGATTTAGGGCTTGAATGTGCCATGATTTATTTATGTATCCAAATAATCTAAAAATTATAATCAACTTATTTGCTTGTAACCGTGTACACTATTCAGTAACAACAAAGGACCAGAATCATCTGTCAGCCATTTAAGTAGTTCTACCAACATATCGTGGTTGCGGTTCATTGGGACTGAAGTGAATTAATTATTTTCTTTGGCTTTCGAAATGCGTTAAAAATTAAACACGAATCATTAGAGGCTCAAACGTGACTTTGAATCACGACCCGACGGGTTACGGCTGGTCTAGTTACCATTTTAATGTTGACTCTAGGCTTAAAAACTTTAGGCTCAAAAGCTAAGCACATATTTGCCTCAATAAATCGATTATGTTTATCAAGTTTTAGCAAGTATCCTGCATAAATATTCCCCCATTATTGTGATCTGAAACCCAATACTATTATGAATAAAATGAGCTTGAATTCTAGATACAACACCTCTGAGTACGTCCTGTAACCAACTAGTCTTATTGACGTACACCGTACTTGTCTGTGCGCATCCTGATACAAATTTCTATTGATTTTCGAAATTTCTATAAATTTGACCGAAGCTGAAGTAAATTTCTGTACATTTGGCAACAGGCTCAGACAGAATACGTGAGTCGAACGTACAAGTTTTACGGCAGAAGTGCAGGAAAACTTGGAATAATTGAAAAAGTTGGAGAGTCATGGACAGAAGTGGAGGCGGCTAGGGCGCTAAGACGACCACGAGGAGCAAAACATATTTACAGAGAACAGCTGAGTTGTGTTGCAACGATCTGGCGAACTTGGCAGTGTCTCCTATGCACATTTCCACCCTTGCTCCGTTTATGGAGACTTTCGTGTCATGTTTATGGAGACTTTCGTGTCATGTTTATGGAGACCTGCATGTCATGTTTATGGAGACCTGCATGTCATGTTTAAGGAGACCTTTATGTCATGCTTATGGAGACTTTCGTGTCATGTTCACGGAGACCCTCATGTCATGTTTATGGTGACCCTCATGTCATGTTCACGCGGACTCGCTCGCACAGGCCCCGGACAGCTTCCCCTCCCACCCCCCTTCTGCGTTTAAAGACCAGGTCCCCGACCTAACATCGTCGCAATGTCCTCCATACACGACGATAAAACAACCATCCTCTGGAGTGTGTCCTGTGGCGTGGTGAGTGGAAAGTAGTGGGTAGTGGGTGGAAAGTGATGGAGTGGTGAATGGTAGTAGAGTTGCGGGTGAGGTTAAGTAGTGAACGGTAAGTAGGTGGTAAAATAGGTAACGTAGAGAGTGAACTGTGATGGAATGGTGAGTGAGTGGTGATGGAGTGGGATTTGGGAAATGATGGAGAGGAATATGGATGAGCAATGACGTGGGATGTGGTTCAAAACTGGCACAAGGGATGCATGAGAGTGAAGCGGGGGGTTGTGATGGGTATTATTAAATGCATATACTCTATGTTCCATGTACTCGTTGAGCAAATGGTGAAAATCTTTCTTCTTCTATTAGAATAAACTTTAAATTATCGTATCATTTGCCGACAAAGTGCCAGTAGAAATGTGATGAAAACTCTCTAGCTACTTATCTCAAATCGTACCTATACGATGAGCGAATTCAATTATCAAGAGAACTAAAAAAAAGAACCGACTCCCACGCACGGCGGCCACAGAGCAACATCTGGAAGGGATGCAGCGGCTGTGATTTTACGTCTCGGGTACAGTCGCAACATTAATGTAGAACTTTTCAGGGCCTGGGGTGTAACATGGGGCGTGTTTTTGGGGGAGTTTGGCCCCTCCCTCGTGGTTGCCACAGAGCGTCGGCGGCGCGGAAACGCCTCTCAAGGCATGGCAGGCAAGACAAGCTACCGAATGAAATGCTTTCACAAGTCGAAAAGGACTCCTCAAATTTTGATGCCATTGTGAAATTATGGGATGTCGTGAAGCAAAACTGCGGGGGTAAATACCTTTTGAATAATTGCTTCAAAATCTAGGACGTCATCAGCTCATATTAGGGCAGTAAATATGGGGGAGGGGGAATTGGAAGTTGAGTCATAGACAGCAAGGAGAGGGAAGTGAGCTTTGTCGTCTGAGTTTTCTAAACACGTTCAGTTCTATATACAAGCTACTGAGGTCGCTCTAATGCGTCAGTTCCTTTCCGTATACGGTCGTGTCAAGTGCATTACTTCCTGTCTAGTGCGTGACTTTGAGTGCCGTGAAAATTGCCAGTGTGCATAGAAGTGTAGTGAATATTATTTCACTATGCCTTGCTGTAAAAGTAAAAGGGGGTTTCAGCTCGCTGCCATTCGAAAACTTCGGAAAAAATCGGTAGCAGAGGAAGAAAGAGAATGATCAGCTAACGAAAAAAGAGAACGATCGACTGAAGGAAGTGCCACGCCATCTGTCATTGAGAATGATACGCTGCTTCCATTTTCAGAGGAATTTGGGGTGGAATTTGGGGTGGAAATGGTAAGCACTCATGAATGAGGTTATAAGTATCATATTCAATGTTTAAAAGCCGTTTCTACAGCTACATCGGTCATTACATTACAATTCAGTTGAAATATTTACACTTAGTGGTACAGTGTGCTAGTTCAGCAAGACAGCGGAAGCATTTTTTATAGTTGGAAAACCTGAATTATTAATTAAGGATACAGCCACAGAATCTAAGACACTCGTGCAAGAGGTCGGCATGCTGCTGG
>VOMN01088698.1:0-12214 GCA_014899125.1 Orchestia grillus
CATGGAGGGGTGCCGGGTGTGGGACCCGGGAGGGGGAGCCTAACCCTTGGCGGGGGCCGATAGGCTGTGGATTGGATTGGATTGACAAAGGATGAAGAGACGAAGAAGACAAAGGATGGAGAGACGAAGAAGACGAGGATGGAGAGACGTAGACGAGAATGGAGAGACGAAGAAGACGAGGATCGAGAGACTAAAATGACGAGGATGGAAAGATGAAGAAGACGAAGAATGAAGAGACGAAGAAGACGAGGATGGAGAGAGGAAGAAGATGAGGAAGGAGAGACGAGACAGTGGCGGCTTAGCAGATGTGGAACATGTAGAGCACTCATATCTCGACCTCAGGGGTGAGTTTCGTAAAATCCTAATTATTTCGTCAAAGAAGGACATAAAACATTTCGATTTTGACAGAAAAGATTAGGTTTCCTAAACGATTCCGCGGAAAATATTTCCTACACCACAGAAAATATTTATGTAAGTTTGTCGTCCGAAAAGGGCAGCCCTTGCGTACTAGTAATGAAGTAACTGAAGAGCTTTTGGTTGAGCAAGTTGGCTGCCAATTCTTTTCCAGTACTCACCGAGGTTTCATTCACTTATCCAGTGCTGAGTTATAGCGTTAAGTTCGTAAACGCAGCCCTCATGCTGAGAGAATTTCCGCCCATTCACAACCCGCCTTCGTACTTACATCATATCGACTGAGCCACCGTGGCAATGCCTCCTCGGTTCCCCATCTCGTAAAAAACTTATCGTCCACCTGCCCAATAAAATTCCTGATTCAATAATTAATTTTCTCATGGACTATTTATGAAACGTAGGTACGGTTCGCTGTTATTTTCCGTCACCTAACGTATGATGCTTAATTGGACACAAACTATAAGTTTCTGCGGGAACTTTTCGGCAAGCATCGCGCTACGTGAGTCAAAGGAAAAAGGACAATTTTAGAGCGACAATTTCACGAAGCCGGCGACTTTCAGCGCTAATGTTTGTTGCTTCGAATTTCATTAACACGTGTCTGTCGCGCCACAGCGTTGCCTTTCATGCAACTATGTCGACTTGAGCTCACACGATTTTGGAATTGGCCCTATAAAGGATCAAAGCGCCCTGCTGGTTGGACGGGAATGCTTTCACTGTGACCATTTCCGGACCAAATTACCAACTTCATCAAGTGACGGGAACTGAATGAAGTGGAAATCACTGGATCCCATCAAAAGAGAGCTAGGTAGTCCTAAAGCGATGGTCACTTAATTAAAACCTGAACTCTTTCACCAGATAATCGAAATGGAATAGATTTTATGGCATAAGCCGTCACTAACGTGGATTTTTGATGAGCGGAACTGCATTTCTGATGCTGATGATGACCCCGAAACTCTGAATGATGAAGTATGAAGTGCGTCTTTCATGCCGCTGAATCATATTCAAAAGGAAACTTCTTGAATTGATATTTGGCATTAAACTTGATTTTTCATCAGGGCTGATGAAATTAATATTTTAGTTTAGGCTTGGAATCTCCAAGCGGTGCTGAGCCTCAACTTTCCCTCCAGCTGTCCGATGCCTCTATGATTATGTATGCAAAAGCACGGGAATGATGTTGGAAGCCGAGGGTAGATTTAAGCACGCTTAGCGATTTCAAATTTTGGGCTTTTTCAAATCATGAAAAATTCAAAACTATACGCTTTGAACTTAAAGATATACCTAAAAATTTTGCAATGATTTTGGTTAATTTTAACTACTGTTACCTATCTCCAAATCAAGATTCTCAATTAGAAGTTTCAATTCGACTTTCACACTTAATTTCAAAGCGGTTGTCTCACTGTTTGAAAACTCGATTGTACCATGCTTTGCTTGTGACTGGTTTCGGAATAAACAACTTTTCTTTTTCTTCCTTTCTTTCGCAATATTTCGTGTGAATCATGACTTTTTAATCATCATTTTGCGGTCTACCGTATGTATAAGAGAATCTAAGTTGCAATAGCCCATCTTCGTGCCGTAATTATTATTTTATGAAGTATGCACAACGATCACACAATGTTTATAAGAAGATTCAAGCTGAAATAGACTATCATTGCACTGTAATTTTTAATCAATATGTCCTTTGAGTTAATATTTCATTTTTCGTGCTCAGCATAAAATTATGAATCACAATTCGAAGTTTCGACGTGACTTCCACCCGTAATTTTAACGTTTGCGGTCTTACCGATCGCAATCAGAAGTTCCTTTGCGACTTCCACATTTTAATTTTACGGCTGAAAATTTCAACATGACTTCTACCCGTAATTTAAGGCTTTAGTCACTGATCAAAATCAGAAGTGTCACTTGACTTTCACATTTTAATTTTAAGGCTGTAATTTTATTGATTGAAAACCCGGTGTACCATGCTCTGTATGAGAATGAGATCGAAATAAAAGGTTTTTCTTTCTTTTTCTTTCTTTTCTTTTTTTCCTCTCACCTGAAATTTTGTCACTTTGCCTAGGCACAAATTGAAGAATCCAAAATTTAGTTGAACAGGAGCTAAAATTTTAGACCTCGCTCCTACAGAAGCAAGACTCTTTCGCGCGTCAAAAAGATTCCATTAAAATTTAAACGCATTAGGCTTAAAACTTTTTCGATGCCCACCGTTATCGACTGCATCAATGAGGAAATAGTGCGCGTCTTTTGAATAATATGTTTTCGCCTACCCCTACCTACCTCCATTACAAATTTATCCATTTTTAATCTAAGCTTTCATTGCTAGTAAATTCCAAGCCCGATTACCAAGTACCAAACTTGCAGAACCTGAAGTCA
This sequence comes from Orchestia grillus, assembly GCA_014899125.1. Lineage (NCBI taxonomy): Eukaryota > Metazoa > Arthropoda > Malacostraca > Amphipoda > Talitridae > Orchestia > Orchestia grillus. Next base: position 2,779 of record VOMN01088698.1, read on the forward strand.
TCGACTCGTACGAGTACCTCCAAACAGTCTCTCTCCGGGTAATTTTTCCTCCCACCGGGTGAAAATCATATTTTAGACACGGAAAATTTCAGTTTGCGTGTCCCTACTCATTGCCCATTTTTGATTTTAGTGTGTTGTACACAAAAAGAATCACAGTTTTGTCATGTAAATCCGTTGTCCATTACTTGGATTTCACAATTCTGCTCTGATCAAATATTTCCAGCAGAATTGATCAGAGCAGAATTGTGCAGAATAATATTTTTCCAGCAGAATTCAAATATTAGGATCAAATATTTCCAGGAACCGACAAGGTGGCTTCTATTTACTTAGAACTGTTATTTTCCATTGCTGTCAAACGTTAGCTACGCAGATAAGACACTTATTCAGTACTCAAACTCTACATGTACATTGGCACAACTTTTCTTATTGCCTAACACCAGCTACATACACCAATAAAGATTCCTTCATCTGAACACAAACACAACACACTGACCTAACTTTGCTTTATTGCCTAACACTAGCTACACCAACATGGATTTCTTATTCTAAACCCAAAGCTTTGGACGTCGCATAACTCTGCTGCTGAATACCAGTTCCTCCGCCAAGGAATTCTGCCATTTCTGCAAATCCCTTCAATCTCGCGGACCTCCAAGAATAACGCAGCGTTCACGACACGCGCATATTACGACTGCAGATGACTTATGTGAGGGGTCAGCTGTTTTGGACGCACGTGCAGAGGAATCGATAGCAAGGGGACGAGCGTCATCAAACGTGTACATGAGGGTCATAAGCAGTGACATTGCCGTGAAGCCGTGACTTGTCCATGATGATCAGAATCAGTGACTTTTGGTGAAGCAGTGACTTTTCTATGATGATCAGAAGCAGTGACTTTTGGTGAAGCAGGGACTTGTCCATGAGGGTCAGAAGCAGTGACTTTGCCGTGAAGCAGTGACTTGTCCATGAGGATCAGAAGCAGTGACTTTGCCGTGAAGCAGTGACTTGTCCATGATGGTGAGAAGCAATGACTTTTTGTGAAGTAGTGCCTTGTCCATGATGGTCAGAAGCAGTGACTTTGCCGTGAAGCAGTGACTTGTCCATGATAGTGAGAAGCAGTGACTTTTTGTGAAGCAGTGCCTTGTCCATGATGGTCAGAAGCAGTGACTTTGCCGTGAAACAGTGACTTGTCCATGATGGTGAGAAGCAATGACTTCTTATGAAGCAGTGACTTGTCCATGAGGGTCAGAAGCAGTGACTTTATCGTGAAGCAGTGACTTGTCCATGATGGTCAGAAGCAGTGACTGCCATGAAGCAGTGACTTGTCCATGATGGTCAGAAGGAAACCGTGACACCACTGTCAGCTTTGGGGTTGGGAAAAAGGGCCATTTGCGGGGCACGCTGCTGTTGTTCAACAAGTCTAATTCGGTAGATGCTTGTTGAAACATACATTGTTACAAGAATTTCGAGGCATCAATTCTGGATTAACATCAGTCATTCATCCTGTCCTTAAAGCATTGTTGATTTTGAGTTAAAGGAATTTTATTTAAATAATTTTCCAATTACATTTTAGGTGGTCCTATAAGGGGTATGTTAGGTTGTACTCTGGGGTGTTTAATAGCACTTGATCAAGGTTTAATCGCAGGTAAGGTTTTAGATTGTATTTTACGTTCTATTTAAGGCTCAATTGAAATTTGTGTAAATGTCTAATTAAAAAATATTTGGGGTAATATTTCTATTTGAGTAATTTTTCCAGAATTTTAAATTTTACGTTGTAGATTTCATTCCTGAGTTGACGGCTCCACATACATTCACGCTTCATTCACGTACATTTCGGGTATATCGCTCTCATTCTTTTTAATCACTTTTTCGTCTACATCCGTTCGATCCTTAAACGCACTCTTCAAGAGACGCGAACGACGTATTCAGGGCACACAGGACTTCCAAAAAACTTCATAAGGCCCCCGATTTACCAAGGAACATTCAAAAGTCTAACCCCGCTTCAGTTAGCGTAGGAGTCTCGCCTTTAATTCAAGACGCTGGGTCTGAGAAGTCAATAACTGCGATGGAAAGCCGTAAACTCTTCATAAACACCAACTTTAGAGTCTTTTAAAGCTGTCAGATGCCCGAACTTCTAAATTTTATTTCCCACTTCAGAACTGTGAAGCCTGCTGGTCATGAAAAGTCATGAGGCGGATCAAAGCTGGACCACTTCGCACGATCAAGTCAGTTCGAATGCTATAAGCTTTGCTGTTGCTATGGCGATGATCGTTCACCTTATGAACTCTGCGGCGCGTGCACGAGGTGAGCCATGAAGTGAATAGCTAATGCATGTTTTCTTCGTGCGCTCTGAATCATGTCTTACGTGCTACCTTCGTGGGATTTAAAGCAGTCGTACCCACAATGCATGTCTGGATTTGGTGAAATCTCAGTTTTAGCCTAATTTTCTGATCAGTCTAATATATTTCAGCTTAAATTCAAGGCCATATTAGCGGAAATGTTGCTACATGTTCTCAAATTACAATAGACTTTATCGTATTCCCAGGAATACGCCCACTACATTTCAGAAATTTCAGGTGAGAACCTCGATGAAGTAATCATAAAATATGATTGATATACTTCACAAGGGACGGCACGTGCTCAAAGGCTCTTGGCAGGCCTTCAGCCATCACTGAACGCGTCAGTTTTCAGAGACGCCATCTGCGACAGCTGCGCCGTCTTATTTAAATGAGACAGAGGCAGGCGCAAACTGACGGCTTAGCCAGCAAGAAACACATTCACAGTTGGCATTGATCGACTAATTGAGCGACAAGAATTAATTGGCAAAATGCGAAGCTTCGCGAGCTAAATTCATTCGATAAAAGGAAGGTATATTTAATTATAGAAAACAAGACGGAAAACTTGTTGAGGCAAGCGATTCACTCGAGAACATTCAAATTAAATAGCTGGCTGTTGTTAACGGGTCAAGTAAGGAAACTGTTACCTTAGATAGCCAAGAATCTTTACAAGAAGCTTTTAAGTGACTGAGTGCTAATATGCAATACAAAATACAAAACTTGGGAAAAATTTATGTTTTTTGTAAGAAATGTAAGCTGAAAAGTCAATGTTGTACTCGTATATTGGGGTGTAGACTGTACAAGAAGTCTATGTAAATAAAATGCTGAATGTCCCATTAAGATCTACCCATTGAACATTAACCGTGACTCAAACTGAAGAGAATATAGGATAATGAAATTTGTGACGGCTAATGTGTCGGGAGGACTCTGCTTTTTCAGTTAGATTTAATGATGGAACATGAACATGATTCAACACTTTTGAGATTAACGTTCAATTCAATGAACACAATTAAATTGGATACATCAAATAAAGTGTCAGACAGAAATAGTTTAATCACATGTAGGGAAACTCCAACTTATTTTCGAATATACGAGGACGCGTAGGGAGACTTTATACAGGAGGTTCAGATAGAAGCTACACAGTGTGGTCTTCTATTGTGTGTCTGCTAGTAGAACACGAAACATTTGTGACAACACTACAACGTCACACCTAATATTCAATAGACATCATCCCGGTACGACAAGGGACCGTTCACAGCCACACTGCAACGTTCCTTCTCGCAATGCGCAATAGGCAAATTGAGATTCCTATCTTCCAGATCTACGTTTAGATTTACACGCGTCATTAGGACGATGTTTGTACGACACGAATGACGTATTACAATAGTTTTATTGCCTTCCATTTCAGTACGTGCGTATCGATTTTAGTTCCTCTCACTTGACAACCCGAGGTACACCATGCAATCTCAATCCTTGTGACTTGAGTTACGTCGTGTTTATTGCAAGCGCACTGCTCGAATGTGTTTTATCTGTTTGTTTCAATAATCAAACGTCGAAATTACCTCCCTTCGCTTTGATCATGAGGCCCAGATGACACGTAACTGAGTGACGTGAATTCCATATTACCCTCTCATCCAAAGCAGACCATGAAGCTTGAAGCGCACCTTTTAGAGTTGCCACAATTCAATAGGATTTTGTGGAAACATCACTTTACAGGATGGACCTGATAACGAAGTCGATAGCACTGATATCTGGAGTAGACTGAGGCCACAGGCTCTGGTCCCAAAACCCGCTGGAATGATCCTTGCACGACCGATGGGTCAACTTCGATGTGCTCGATGGAGCACATCGTCTTGAGCGAAGATTTGATTGTGTCCTAAGGTTTTGAAAGATTTAGGGTAACACATTTGCTGCCAATATTTCGATGTACACTTGAGTGATCACTTTCACTCCCCTGGGAATGTATGTCAAAAAAGACTTGGATTCATCAGAAGCGACTGAGGCGCACACCATCACTCCAGCAAGTTTGATGTGGCAGGAATGGGTACACTATTTTCAGCCATGTCCCCTGCATCACGCGCGTGAAGTCTATCGTTCTGAGAGCTTTGGAGAGCTTCAACTGTGAAGATCGTCTCGTCAGACCGAATGTAGACGGTGTGGATGGCCCGCAGGATCTCGTCCTGCATTATTTTACGCGTCATGCCGCTTCTTCTTGGAGGCTGCATAAAGAAATTGGTTACGTTGCTTTTTGTATGCCTTAACCCAAAGTCACACTTAAATACACTGCACACAGATGAACTGAAATACCGAGTTGGCATGCTATTTTTCTCAAGCGTTTGCAAAGATTTCGTACCGCTTTCACTACCCTCCCTGTGTGAACAGAAAGTTTTCGTCCGTGAATGGGTATGGCTGGAGGTTGAGCCTGTGTCTGTATATCGTTTCAAGCGTTGCGCAGTTTCACGAGACACATTCAGCTATTTTGTAACGTTGCAATCGATTTTCAAGTGGTTTTCAAGGTAACGATTTGATCACGTTTTGATTGGGACACCAGTTTAATTGACATCTTGCTTGCGGACGAACCAAACAAAACTTATGCGTGCATACGACTGTTGGCCAGCGCACTGCAAAAATTCAGGAACTTTTGTCGACATTCTAATTTTTTAGACGAACTATAAAAAGTGGGTATTTCTTAATGATGAGACACTCGTCTCCAACATAGAGCGCCAGATCGATTCCGGTAAACAGCCACTCTATCTTCTAATTTACTTCTTATGACATCCTCTATTTGCGTCTCATGACCCAAATATAATCCGTCCTATTTGGTGCTTGCTCCAATTGAAGACCGCTCTATGTGGAGAACGACTTTAGAACGTCTGCTTGCTGGAACCGATCTAGCGCTCTATGAGGGAGACGACTGTAGTTCTTTTATTTTATTTGAGGGTATATGAATGTAAGTCAGCTGATCTCACACACAATTAATGTGTGAGCAGAAATTATATAGAATTAGTTTTATAACAAATTACTAACAGTAATAGGCAATTATAAAACTAACGTTAGCTGAACAGCTCGACCTTAAGAGGATTTGTCGAAAGCATTGAAGCAAAAATGGACACTCAATGGAATCTCAAAGTTTTGACCGCATTCGGGAGGTAATTTTTGCAGCATTCAATTTTTACAGCCCTTTTAAACCGATGAAACTCGGTATCCTTTATTAACAAACGGTTGTTGCGGCTTTCCATCCACAGTTGCTGAACGATGAAAAAAAGACCTGCCATCACTCAAGTTTCGTGTTTTAATTACGGAAAAATCCCTTCATTGTCCAGAGGCTGGAAAGGCCTATCATTTCGGCACGGCGTTCAAGTTCAGTACGCCACGATGCAGGGAACCCAAATTGTCGCTGTATTCCTAGGCGCAATCTTCTCGATTAGCACCACAGAACACGTAAATGTTTCCTTGCATTTTATAACAAACCCCGATTTTATTTCTCGGCTAAAGTGCCGTTAAGGATCACATAAAAAGCAAGTCATACAAAATTAATATGGTGAACTTATTACAGCGTTCTGCTCTTGCACAGCGGCTCACGCCCGTGCCCGTAAACCTGATTTATGTTAATATTTTGCTTAGTAAGACCCTCCAGCCCTCATTTCTTCACCTTATGGTCCAGCGAGCTGCAACACCAACCTTCAAGTGGTAATATCAAAATTACTTCGCGGTCGAGCTGGCGTCCTTCTTCATCGTGTATTTTAGAGCGTGTTTTATGTGCCTGCAAGCGCCGGACTGGCGAAATGGATCACTTCAAGGCACCATGAAGGTGCGAACTTATCATTAAACTCAAAAGTTTATAGGTTATTTTCTTAGCTGAACGCTCGCATGGACAGAAAACTTAGACTTTTTTTTGATGTGCTGCACACTTGTTTCGGTAGTCGGTATTCGAAAGAAGAGTATTAGAAGAGTATTAGACAGAAGAAGACTATTAAGAAATAGCCAAGCTTACAATTTAACTGATAGAATAGGTGGCTATGTATGTATGGTATCGATAAAACTCAGGCTTAGAAAAATAAAAATGAGCTTCTATTTTCGAAAATGTTACAAAGCCATAATAATGAATAATATGTCTTCATGATTCGTAGCATTTGTTGAATGAAAACCCAGCTCATGCCTCTCCAAAAAATGTTATCTAATATCATCATATTGATTACTAGAAACTCGCCAACCGTAAGGAAATAGGCTTGGTCACATTTTATGAGAAATTTCATCTTTCATTACCAGCTCCGAGCTTTTTGTTGTCGACCATTAAATAAAAGGGAAGCCATTTAAGGCGCAACGGTTTTCAGAAAGAAGACCATTATTTTCGTTCACTTGCTCACTTTTGCACACAAAAGTTATCTGGATTTATTCCCACCATACACTTGGGGATATGCGGAGAGAAAAGATATCGCTCATTTGCGAAGATAATTTGCTAAAATAATGTCTATTTGAAAACTTATATATTGATGATATTTCCATCGAAGCCCTTCTGTTTCAATTTAGTTACGTCATGTGACCGTTATTGTTCTCGAGGTATTTATGGCATTTTTTTCATTACTTCTCTGATTAATTCAGGAATGTTTTTAAGAATGTGGACATTTATTGTGATTTGGTCTCGGATATCACGGGTATTCTATGCCGACCATAACTAATTACAAGTGATTTAGTGATGGATGATGAATGAGAGCAGTGTTGGGTGAGTGCAGGGCAGCTGGTGCTGGGTGAGTGTAGGGCAGCTGGTGCTGGGTGAGTGTAGGGCAGCTGGTGCTGGGTGAGTGCAGGGCAGCCGGTGCTGGGTGAGTGCAGGGCAGCCGGTGCTGGGTGAGTGGAGGGCAGCTGGTGCTGGGTGTTAGCCGAGACGCCTATTATCTCTCGCCCAGACACAAAACCTACAAAAATCCCGCTGATGGTTTTATAACGGCCTGACCAGAGTAAAAAATGCCTTAATTGCAGTGAGCGCATTAAATTTCTTTGCGTTGAGAGACTCGGACTCATTTATTCCCTGTAGAAAGTGTTTGTGTGAACTGATCTAGTATGTGTGGACTGCTGTAGTCCGTGTGGACTGATCCAGTTTGTGTGGACTGCTTCGGTTTGTATGGATTGCTTTAGTTTGTGTGGACTGCTTCAGTATGTGTGGACTGTACTTCATGTAATTAGTACTTAGTACTAACTTAGATGTACTTAAAGATGTTTCGGCCGTCAAGCCAAGGCCACACTGGGGTGCCGCAGCTTTGTGTGCATGGTACGATTTCGCAAATCCGCGAGCTGTTGAATGAGACCGTTTCCCTCTGCTGTTTGTTTATAGTGAGGCAAGGGAGGCCTATTAGGGATAATTCGTAGAAAGTTATACAGCTTCGTTTTGAAGACGTCCAGGGAACCATCGAATTCTTTCAAATTTTTTGGCAGAGAGTTGAAGAGTCTGGGTCCCATTACGGAGAACGACTGTTCATGTCTAGTCCGAACGCTGCCAGCCGCCCTCACATTGAACGTCATCACAACACACATCTTGCCGAAATGAATGTGTGTGCTTTGTGCCCAGCTTTATGGTTTCGTTATTTAAGTCTGATACTAATTCACGAATCGTTTTCCACGTGTAGATTATAAGGTATCTCTCTCTTCATCGCAGGTGTCAATACAGTTAGAGAAATTTCAGGCGTTCCCAGGAGTCCAACCCTTGGACCTCACGAATCTTCGCCGTGAAACTTCGTTGTATACTTATCCGTTTCTCGAAGTTTTCTCTGTTGTCGGACTGCTTTAGTCTGTGTGGAGTGCTTCAGTCTGTGTGGAGTACTTCAATCTGTGTGGACTGGTTTAATTTATGTGGACTGGTTCAACTTGTATAAGCTGTTCCAGTTTTTTCTCGAAAATCTTTTTTTTTTATGTTAGGCCGTGGATGTCCGTGAGTTAAATTATTTGTTTTCGGATTGTAGAAATTTTCTGCATATTACAGAAACTAATTTTAGGTTGGATCGTTTTCAGAGGTATTTCCCGGAAATTACCACGAATAAGAAGAGCACTCACGATGGTTTTAAAATTTATAATAACTGTATCTCTAGTAGATCTGAAAATGGCTACAACACATGGAAAGTTTATGAGCTCTTTTCATGCTGATAATGCTTGAACGTAGCAAACTTCAATACGCTAACTCCTTGCTGCACTTGTGTTCACTTCAACAATTTCAGGTTTCTAAGACTGTTAAAGCAAAGCAGGCACATTACGACCGGATCTCTCTAGCGATAATTCCCGTACACTTCACGAATCTGAGCACAGAAGTCAGGTTCACGAGTCATTCGTCGCCCTAGACTCTTGCATCGCGATTACGTACGAAACGTTGCACGGACCTGCTGAGCGGTGGCTGTAGCAGAACGTACGCGTTCTTGTGGGTGTGTGTTCACGCACGCTGTCGAAAAAATGGCCAGACGAAATTTTTTGCCTCTATACGCACGATATTTCTGGACTCAATTCTAATAATAGTGTTAATTTCTACGGTATGGAAATTATTTTTGAGCTCATCGGATAGTAGATGTTTTGCATGAGCTAGCAAATGTAAAACTCTAGTAATTTAGAAGGACTACGTCTCTGTTTCAAATTATCGATATTTCATTCCATCTAAAAATTAGCTGAGTACAGTTTTCTTATATTCATTTAAGAACCTTCATTTACGCCTAATTTTCTAACGTTATATGTTTTACCGAAATTAAAGTGAAGCTGTGGTAATGTTCCAAAATATTTCGTAAGAATTAGGCGAATTAAATGTACAATAGTTTCGATGCAATGTACCTCTTCTTTTAAATAACTGGCGATTTCGTTATGCCATATTCTCATTCCCTGGTCTATCTTCCGAATTTTGGATTTTAACCGGAATGAGGAAGTAATCTTTTCAAATAATATAAAAAATTTAAGATTTGGCTCTTACCGTCACGTAACAGTGATTAATGAGATATCAAATAAAAAACTCGGAATGAAGTTTCAGTGTGATTAGTATATTTGATACTAACATTTTTTGGTCATTGGAAGCCCACCGCACTTTCACCACACTACCACCACGCTGCTGCCACCACCACGCCACCTCCACACTA
>VOMN01088709.1:0-11472 GCA_014899125.1 Orchestia grillus
GGCCTCCAGTGGAGACCAGGCCTCCAGAGGGGACCAGGCCTCCAGAGGGGACGTGTTAACAATGAAGAGGGTCAGGTGAAAGTGTCCCACTAGCCCACCTGGGGGGGCAAGGGGGGCGGTAGGGCGGACAGGTACACAGCGGTGCCGGACGCCACGGCCACGACGAGCCGCTCGCCAACGCTCAGACGCACACGCAGCCCGAAGATGGCATTCATGCCCGCTACCTGGAACACAAGTGTAGCCTTAGTAACGTGAACACATTCCCCAGCTGCATATTCGCTACCTGGAACACAAGTATGGATTCAGTAACATGAACATATTTCCCAGGCACATTTGCACTATCTGGAATACAAGCATGGCCTCTAAGTAAAAATGTCTCGCTAAGTACATGTCGACCACCGTAGCCTAAACTTTCCAAAAATATCATGTGTATTAAATTTTGTTTAAATACAAATATTTGTACAATGGAGAAATGAGATTAAGATGAAAGAGAGAACACGAAATGTTAACTGGGTTTTACTATCATCTTTGAACGGACAAGTGGTTAACATTTTTGCTCCGACAGAATCAGATAAACTGCTACCGTGATCTCTTGAGGTACTAACTAAAACCACCGATTTTTAAAAATAAAATCGGTCACACATAGAAAATGACACATTCCGGAACATGAACTGAAGTCAAAGTTGAAGTTTCACTTTCGGTTCAATGTTATAAGGTACAGAGGCAACCAAGATATTGTGTTCATTATGCATCCGTGAACAAAACCATTAAAAGAAATTTATTATATCATTATTAAAATCGAATGCCATTCTTTATGCCTATGCCATTTCAAGTCGTTTTGCTCATCATTCATGATATGGGCGCTTGACCTAAAAACTAAATAAGCTGAGTGACTTGCGTAAAAAGTTGAAGGACAATAGAGAAACACCTGCTCGTCTGATGAACGCAAATCGAGCCTGGAGATGAATAAGTTACTTGGACTCACTCGGACTTTATTGATGACAATCTTGGTGATCTCGTACTCGACGAAGGGCAGCGCGTCAGATACCTCCTTGGCAAAGGCTTCTCCTTTTAGTTCCCGCCTATGCTTGAACACTCGTGCCTGCACCAAACAGCCGCGACCTGCAAGCACCAAGGATTAGGCGCGAGTACTAGGCCCAAACAACGCTCAGTTTAAAACGTAAAATGTTTCATATTTCAAACCAATTATTTTAACCAAGAATTTAGTATCTTTTAAGCTAAAATACGCAGTTTTATATAAATTTGGACATCGATTAGCACAGAGTGAAAACGTCATATGCAGAATCGCTTAAAGCGAAGCATCTAGTGAACTTGAGACGGAATTGTATAGAATGGAGGCTTAAATTCAAGGTAACCATATGCTTCTTCAAATTTCTCGACGTAGGTTTGAATTCCCTTCCTTAGCACGAACCATACGTTGAATTGGTCAATAACTTGAGCACATGTTGCGAGCAGAGCTTCAGGACATAATAAAAACGAACCCTAACGACTTCCCTATCATGTGCTCGAACAGAAGATCGCTCTATGGGAAGATAGATGAACTCATGTGTACTGACTTAGAACTTAATTGTTATTTCGAAATAATAACCTTTACTGAAAGCTGGCTGGATGACCCATCGAAGAATATGATCCATATACATAATTCTGCCGGCTATCATTCATTATGTACCAATGGCAGGCGCGTGGGAGATATAGGTACGTACGTATCTCTACAAATGAATTCTAAAGTCGTCCAAAATGCAGCAGTAAACCTTGATCATGTCGAAACTCTATTCATCGAGTTATCAAAAAATGGTAAGCGCATTATGTTGGAACTATCTATCGGCCCTCTTCAACATGCCAGTTTTTTTTTTTAATGAACTAAGCCCGATTTTGCCACTGTTTAATAAATTACTATACACCGAAATTATAATTTTCGGTGACTTAACGATTTACTCAATCTTGAAAACTGTGCAGAAACCTCCAATTTTATGAATATTATGCACTCGGAATGACTTCTTCCGCTAATCACTCAGCCTACACGCGCCTCGTTAGACTTTGCCACCGCAATTGATAACTTATTCGTAACAGATCCAACTGATTTTTCCTCAGGAATACTGACTTTTGATCTATTCGACCATCAAATCAAGACTGCATGCGAGTAAAGCATTGACCGATGCAACAATTGAGCAGAACTATAATTTGAAACAACCTTCGTTGGATCACAGGGCTGGGTGCCCTGGAGACACCTAGGTTGTTGAGCTTCTTCTTGTCGGTCACCTTCGTAGAATTACGGAACGTCTCCGTTGTTAGGGTGACGTGGCATTTGATCAAAAGTACGGTAAACAGAGGAAAGCTCCTGCGTCTCCACCCAATTTTATGATATTTTAGCATTATACTTTTCTCTTTGTTCCTGTTTTTTTTGGAAAATGAGGCATCTGACAGAGGTTTTGCTTGCTTTTTTAACTTTAATTTTCAATATTAATTCATGAAATATTTCATCGTGAATTTTGACGCATCACTCTTTAGAATTATAGATTGGCATGAGAGCCCAGATGCTCGTTGGAGTCTGAGATAGATTTCAGCAGAATAAATGTTCACATTGAAATCCGATCGAGTTACAACTTCCAATGGAGTACGTTCACCTACTTGAACGGGAGGCAAGCTTATGAGTTGGAATAATATAAATAATATCACCACAGCAGCAGTACTGACCTGTGATTGGGATGCCAGGAGGAGGCTCGATCGTGGCCAACAGGATGTCCGTTACCTTGCCGTGCCTGTAGGGGAAAACACAAACCAACATTTCCAAGGCGATTTTCAAACAAATAGCTCATTTGAGAGCTCTTGCTTTACGTACCGGCTAACGGGTGCTTCAGATGCCTTCATTACGAGGTCTTGCCCCCTGGATAGAAAATACTAACACTGAAATACTAAATGACAAATAAGATGCGACATCGATATAGTCGACACCAAAACATCCCCGGTGAACGCGTTTGCCATACAAATGGCCATAACCAGGTGTCCGTAATATGATCAAATAGAAGTAGCGATAACAGCGCTTCAGTAACGCAAACTATCTCGTACCGAAAGAGAAGAGACCATTTACTATGGACTTTGGAAAACGGGGAATTGAAAATAATGAAAAATCGAACAAAAATAGATGGGCAGCAATTTTCGTCCAACAGCGAGGTCAATTCCATAATTATGTCCTGAACATAAGACATATAAATGGAGCCATTCAAGGACCTATGACGAAGACGAATAAAGCATAAATTTTTTTTCATACATACACACACACACATACACACCTAACAATTGTTTTTATAAGGAATGGGAACGTAAAATTTGTGTTTAATCGTCGTTGATCCCAAAAGTAGTCATGTCGCTAAGTTTGTAAAATTGTTGAAATCTATAATGGAAGTTAGAAAATGAATATCGATATCTGGTTAGAGAGTTGTGAAAGGAACCGAACTCGTATCATAGATTAACTTTAACTAAAAACTTTACAGCTCACCAATTGAGCGAGAGAGTCCTCGCATCGTGCCGAGTCTCTCCCATGACCCTATTCAATGCACGAGTTGACCTTCATAAGCAGCTTTATCTCTCACCGTAAATAATTAAAGAGAGATAAAAGGACTTCAACGGGCTAGTGAGGTACTAACTTGCAGAGGGCACACTTGCTGATGGCGACCTTGAACGGAAGCTCGGCAGCGTCAGCAAAGGGCGAGTGGCACACGCAGCAGACAGGTTCGTACAGCACGCCACTCGCAGCCGCCACTGCAAGTGCACGCCCAAATTAACGTGTGTGTATATATATTGAGAGCTTAGTTCAAACACGGTCTCGTACAAAAGTACTGGACACCATACAATTTCATATATCTCAACAATTATTTTCTACTATCCCTTTATTGCCTGGAGTGACTTTCAGATCACACGTTGGTTTAACCTTCACATTACTTTAGCATTACTTTAACGGGTTTAAATTCACCTTTCAACATCTCGTAACGAATGTGATACGTAAACCATCTGGTACAGTTTATTCCGACAGGTTTTTTCACTAGAAAATTTATTCAAACACGTGTAATGTCAAACAAAGAGAACGGATAGTTTATGCGGTGAATAAATTTAGGTCGTAGCAGGTTGACTGGTAATACTGAAATTTACTCTACACGAGATATTCAAATATTATCGTCACAAAATTTATCAACACTTACGAACAAAAATCTGTCACTAATATTTTGACAACATTAAACTTTAGGAAGGCACAAAAAGTTAAACTAGTATTTCATTCACTCAATACAACCACTCTTGGTGTCCTTCACAACCCAAAGACTCACGAAGAAGGACAAACACAAATCACGAATAAGCTCTTGAGGAAGTTTCTTCTTCTTCTTTAAAAGTTCTGCTATCAATTTCAATTTCGGTGTTGCTATGAGTTTCAATTTCGGTGAGGAACCCTTGAATTTTATTCTCCAGCACATACCAGATGGACCAGTAAATAAAGAGATCATTCAACTTCAGTGTGACAGTTAGATCCATGAGCTGCCTGTCAGTTCACGGCAGTTACAGCTCCGTGGAAGACACAGAGTCTTGTTTAAAAGACTTAAAGTACCATCAAACACCAAGTTATTAGGAAACATCAAAAATATCTCTGAGGCAAGTTTTACGATTGAGCTTAACTCTGCACTCCATAATAATAATCCAGCTTTTCCCAGGTGCTGTTACACCAGCTTACATCACTTACGATAGCTGTACCTTGGATCGCAGTAAAGATCATCTCGGTCTTAGAAATATTAATAAAAAACTTGAGCCCCTCGATTGTTGATATGTAGCTGAAGTTTAAAAAACTGTACGGCCACTGAACATAACGTTGAGCAGCGTATTAACCCGGGTGCAATCAGGAATACGACTCCTCGATAGTCACTGCACATACAGCGGGGAAACAAAAGTTATTGCGCACAGATTTCACTTTATATGAAAGATATTGACAGCCAAAATTCGTAGAATTCACGCAGAATATAGATTTTATAATGTGGGGAAAAAATAATCAAATTTCTCCTTTTACAAGTATATGGTCTCATACACACATATAACATACCTATACGGCGCAGGGCGAAAGAATTCAGCCAAAGCAGCTCCCTATGTTTAAAATTTAATATTGAAATATGATATGTCATATGATATATTCTCCGTAACTTTACCAGCGCTTTATCATGGTGACCTACATACTCATGTCATCTGTGCCAACATCTCTTTAATTTCTCGCTGAATATGCATTCGCGATCCCTGCGTTCTCATTATTTGCAAATTTGTTTACCCATGTCATCATTACAATAGTGAATGTCTTTTGATTTAAACTCTGTGTTTTTTTGTCCCCTTCTTCTGTAGGTCAGTGGGTGCACTCATATATGTATGCGAGAGGTATGAAGCGCCCTCTCAACCCTTGACGAGCAGGTTCATTAATGTAGTGATTCATTTTCCAATGCAACCAAATTGTGATCTTTGTTTTAGGAATAGAGAAGCACATATCATCATCTAATCACTTTTTAGATTTCATTAATGTTTTTATGTTCAAAACTAGTAACACGAACCCGTAGTCCCGTCACAACTACTGCAATGGTTCCAGTAGTCTACGGTACTGTTCTATTAGATAATTTTGAAGCAAAAAATCACTGGTATTATTATGAAAGACAGGTTTACACGTAAAAATATGTAGGGCCTTTTTAATTTGAATATTTTCTTTCTAACCAATTTTATACGGAGTTTCAGCGTTCATATATAAATCATCCTATTTAGGTTTTGAACTATGGTGAACGCAAAAATGATTAAAAATAGAACCTTGATATTTATGAGCATTTAACAGTTATTTGAGTCATTCTAGTCCAGCCAATGTAACTACTGCCAAGAGACACAGTCTCTCCTGTTCCATTTAAACTGGAAAATCGCAGTGGCTGTCTGTCACCATTGCCATAGTCTTCTATTTTGCTTGTGCGAGTCGTGTTGTTAACATGTAACGTATTGTACATTGTAACTTGGGGGCCACACCCGTACACCTTTATGATCAGTCTCGAATTTAGATACAGTCCTTTTACCTTTTGTTGAACGCTACTAGATTTTTTTGGATTATTTATTTCAACTTGTGTACCATATTCGCACAATTTTGATTAGTCTTGAATTTAGCTATAGCGCTTTTTACACTTTGTTGGATGTAACTGAAATATCTTCTAAATTGTTTCAGCCTGATAATTATGTAAGAATATTAAAATGTTGCGCTTTTATATAGATTCAATGTTTTAGCAAATAAGGTTTCCAACTTCTAAAGAGTTTTAACACGCAATGAACTTGAACAATTTCGTAAGGTCGAAAGACTAGGAAAGAACATCCCAATAATAGTAGTTCTATCATTTACATCCTCAGTTATTTATCACTATTGAAAGTGAAGATAATAAAAAATGGTACGAAAATTAAATGTTATAAACAAAATATTCATCCCCACGTTAAAATTTTAAGCTCATTTGATTGAATTGAAGCGATAATATTCATTAAGCATTGTACATAAAAAACTCCATCGATTAGCATAGTCCTATGAGAACAAGTTCTTCGCTAATTTTGCAGGTGAAAGTTTTAAAATAATACATACAAGCTCGTCAAATAATATTTTGTAGCACCACTCTTCATTTCTGTCATTGCCGGAAACCGTTTACTATTAGAGCTCAGTTTTTAGTAACAGTTTTGTTAACATGCAAAAGGTTTACAGCTTTGAAATCATCCTGTACCTTGTTAGCTTTTTTCTTGTTCACATTCTACTTTTGGACTTCAAGAGAAACTTTATACGAGACCATAGAAATAGTCAGGAAAGATATCATTCGTTGCTGGTAGCCAAATGATTGCCTTCAGTACTGCTATCATACTATTTGGTCTCAGAGCTGATTTAAACATTACACTAGCATTTAGAACCTTCGTTAATTCCAACACGTTTAACCGTTGGGTTTTCAATGCCTTACAACTACTGGTTAGCGAGGAATGTGAGGTTTAAACTTCCTTTTTCAAGAGAAGTACTACCTGGTTACGTAAAAATTAGACTGATCCGAGATTCGATCTCGGGTCCTCTCGGTTACGAGGCCATCACGCTACCAGTACGCCACGGAGCCCACGGAATGTGGAATCACTCAATGTACGATGAACCTCTTCTAAAATTTAAAACGGTTAAGGGAAATCAACTACAAATACTTCCTGCATCTTATCTATAAATTTAATTTTTTTCTTCTAAAGTTTAGCGTTAATTGACTTTAATTCAATATATCGCACAGTTTACAATTAATAAAAAATTAAAGATTTTGTTCGATTCTGATAGTCCCATGAACAACGATTTTTTCTTAGAGAAACGAATACGTATTTCACCCGTTGTATGTTACGACTTTCTCTAATGATGTCTACTAAATTTTGACCACTTTTTAAAACCTTGTTTCATAAATCTTTGCATTGACTAGATATAAGCTGCATATGGACATACGGGATACAAATTTCCCGCAAGAATATTTCATAATTGTTGAAAAATATGACTTGATAATGAGGTGAACACTTTCGCAGAGCAACTAAGAAATGTTACAAGATAAGCCACAGGCAACTCAAGTAAACTTGCTCCACCATGGGAGCAATCTGAAAGCGGCACCATGAGAACAGCATTCACAGCTTGCGGATATGCGAAGGGACACCATGCGCACAAACCGGCGGCACTCCAGTGTGACCAGGGCATAGAGGCCCAAACAACTTCAAGATATTCAAGATATTCAAGCATGATTTGCGCCTGACCAGGAGCTGAGGTCTTGTGCGGCGTGCTAGCGCTGCCCCCCAGCGCCATGTCCCCGTCCTCACTCACGCTCGTCTGACGTCCGCGCAGACTGCCGCCCTGCGCATAGTCGTCTGCAGTCAGTTGCTGATCATGAGAACCTCACGCAGACGGCTCATGATGGTCTCAAATTAGGAAACCATTCGTGCGCATAAATCTACAATTTTACAGTTTAATATACACGACAGAAAAAAACTGACAATCAACAACAGAAAACAACGCTACATGAGTCGTAATTTTTAGTGGAAATAGATTAGAAAGAAATATAGAATAGGCAAGATCACATTTCAAGAATAATTTTATAAACCATTAAAAATTAATTTTAAATTACACACGGACTTGTGAAAGGTACAAAAAGAATATGAGAAAAGAGATAAAAACATGCAATGCGATAAGTAACGGGGAAAGAGTCAAAATGAGATTGATCCCACAGCCAGGATTCATCAAATTCGTATCTTTGTTATTTATAATACATGGGGAGGGTTAGACAAAAGGTTTTAACCATGGGTAAGCTATCAGCTGCAGCCTACATGGCCAATCAATGAAAATATCATTACCGCTGTGTTTGCCCAATGTCATTCAAGCAGACGATGAGACCAAAGCGCAGCCGCAGGAAACGGTTTCATTTGTGGCTGCGCCCATTGCATGCGGATGGGATATCGGACGCAGAGGGTAAAAGTTATCTTCAAAAATGGAAACACAAAAATACACGGCGATGGGCATTTTCCTAATTAATATTTTTAGCTTCAGCTTCTGCGGACGATCGGCGAACTGTTGCTTTACCCAGAGCATCAATATCACACACAAATATAACAAATTTTTGCACGTCGTTCCAGCATTTAACATTTTTTAACGAAAAACGTATCACCACTTGGATATGAAATTTACGCTATCCACTCAATTAAGGAAAGTTGAGATGAATAATCTACGAAATCTAGTCACAAACAAATGAGACGTATGCATACGTACCTCAAAACTCGTCAGGATTTTTAGAGAATTTCCCACCTTAATACTAGTTCCATTCCCCCAAAAATCCCAATTCAAGGTATAAGTTGTCATACGCTACGTTCTTCATAACTATATTAGTTATACAGCGATTTTTGCAGTTAAATGGTTGCTATTACCTTCACTGTACCTAGTGCCACATTAACTGTTGAGAAAGCTCGACAACGATCCTGTGTGCTACGATAAATAGAGTTGTCAGCTCTTACAAATACGAGCTTGACAAACAATATCCTGGATAAAACATTTATTTGCTTATTTTAAGAAAGTGCATACACAGTAGTTTGTGCACATTCATAAATTTCAACATTGTTTATTCTTTTCTGTAAAATTAAAGTACGTTAGCATAGCTTATGTGCTTTCAACTAAATAAAATTGAAGGAAGAGTTTAGCCTATGGAAGAAAATAATACATCCTCATTTGGCATATCATTTCTTTCCTTATGAACATTGAAAGCCAGAGCTAAACAATTGATCACAAAAAGTACAATGCATTGCGTAGTTACCCTTCAAACTTAGAAGTTTTCTTCATTAACCTGTTCTAAAACTCCAGTTTTGAGGTTTTCCTGCATTATGAATACTCAGGCTTTAAATTATTAACTCTCACCCTATTAATGAGCAATTGTAGATCAAACTCATATTAACTTAAAAATTACTCAGAACTCTCCGCACGACGTAACATTTTCATTGACCCAATTTTGATTACATGAAAATTTCATCTTCGTAACTTTGTACAAGAATTTCAGGAACTGCTCAACAAGAACACGACCGTGATTCAATGTTCTAAAATAGTGATAGAAACAAGTTGGCTTAATATCGTTCATATTTAGCTCTCATACAAATGTTTCAGAAAAAAATGTAGTTGACAATAACCTTTAATGCCTTTGAAACGCAAATTTGATAACATTTCTGAGTGACTTGTAAAAAGAAATTACTTTCTAAGCGGTTTTCAAGAAAGAGAGTGAAAGAGGGTTCTCTTTAACGGACAATAGATGCACTTTTAGCAAGTTTGATAGTGGCAAATTTATACGGCAGATCACTAAAACAACTACTGGTTTAGGCATGAAAATGATGGAAATGACCTATTGCAGATTTAAAATAGGAAGGCACAGCCGTATCATTCACACATTAGGGTAGACATAAAATTTTTAATATTAGAGATAGGCCATCACTGAAGTAGAACACCAAGAAAATCGACGTGATTCGACTCACGAGTACACGAGTCACTTCAACGAACGCTGCAAGGAATTCCTAAGATAACCATGCGACATAAATTAAAATAAAAAAACAATACTCAAAAGGCTGTACAAAAAAGGTGGCGGATCGAAAGCCGCAAATTGAAGGAGACAGATTCATTTCTGAAGGCAAAAAGATTTGGGCTGATGAGGACTAGAAATGTCTGATGTGACTCAATGACTACGAATACAGATTCTTTCTCTTCCAGTATGATGGGCGCATGAGAGTCCTACGGGAACCTTAACACGTTGCCTACGTATTGGGCCACAGGTGTACCAACCAACCAGTGTTGGGTAATGGTTTGCCTATGTGCTGACACTTTTATTTGCTGGTACAGAAAAACCTCACATTTAATTATCAAAATATCTCTATACCATCAGTCCGAGTACAGAGGGAGAGCGAAAATAATAAAAGTGTGTCTAACTTTAAAACGTGGCAATATCGTCACATTTAAATTCGGTGCATTTCATGGAACAATCTAACTCGAAGCATTCATCCGTAGGCAAAGTGTTAAGAAGCGGTGGCCCACTTCTCACAGTTTCGTCCGTGTAGGCCTCTTGAGGAAATGTAATGATCTGAGGATGCTGCATCTGAGTGGTACACTAATATGTAATTCTATATAGTGACAAAATGAAGTCAAATGTTTGTCTGCAGCTCCCCAATAATTAAGGTCACCCTTCAATAGACTTCTACTTTACTAGCAGTGATGAAAATTTTCAGCACAACAAAGCTAGACGCCACCGAACTCGTACCTTTGGCAAGAAGTGAACGTAGCATGATGGATCACACGGTATGGCCCACATTAATATTTTAACCTTTTTGAAATAATGACACAAACTCGAAAAAGAACTTCAACGCCTCTGATGAAATCATAGGATGATTCCAGCTCACGACTTCTGTGATTGTGGTGATGCAAAAACTTGCATTTTCAGTTCCACGTAAGAAAGTAGTTATAGTTATCTCGAAAGAAAGTCCAACGTACATGTACATACGAATTTCAAAAACTTACGACATTTGTAGTATGCTGTACATCAGAAACAAGTTAACACCAAATAATTTCAGTTGTACACGTAACCAGCACAACTAGTCAGTTCAACACCTGGAAGCAAAGAGAAATTAGACTCATGATGAATGAATAACATTTCTGCATAACTTATCCCCTCTAAACTCTTTCCGGTCAACTAGATCGAGGATTAAAATTTGGCGAATGTTGATGATGCTTTGGCCCAGTTACGAGAGGTAGAGCGCCATGACTGTGCAAGGAGGCGGCGGCAGAAGAGGCTGAGGAGAGAACTACTCACACGAGGCCGCCTGATGGGCCGAGGGCTGGAGACGCGGGGCCGAGCACTGCTGCCCCCTGACTGCAGGGGAGGGGGGGAAGTA
>VOMN01088740.1:0-13835 GCA_014899125.1 Orchestia grillus
CTCGCGGATATGCGAAGGCACACCATGCTCACAAAGCGGCGGCACCCTAGCGTGGCCAGGGCATAAAGGCCCAAACCCTTTCAAGATATATTCACGATATTCATTTTCTTTATCAGTCCGTCTTGTGAGCGCTGGAGAGCGCTATGAGAAAACGAATATTTCTAGCCTTCATTCCAAAATAACAACTCGAGGCGCTCAAACTGCCATACTCAAGCTGCCAGGCTCAAACTGCCATGCTCAAACTGCCAGGCTCAAACTGCCATACTCAAACTGCCATGCTCAAACTGCCATGCTCAAACTGCCATGCTTAAACTGCCACGCTCAAACTGACATGCTCAAACTGCCATGCTCAAACTGCCGTGCTCAAACTGCCATGCTCAAACTGCCATTCTCAAACTGCCGTGCTCAAACTGCCATCACTGCAGTAGATCCAGTGAATATCGTCGCATACATACAACAGTGAAGGAAATTGAGTACGTTGATATTGGTAGGATTATAACTAACAGTAATATTTAAAGACGTCAGCAGTCGTAAAAGTAAACAAAATAAGGATTGAACTTTGCTCGTATTGCTGATGTCTCCTAAATTCAAGAATTAAAATTGTCTACAATTATCGTTCAAATTTTCTTTGAAAAAATTCAGGATAATCAGCATTTTAAACTGCTCTAAGCTTGATGGTTTGTTATCATTAACACAATGAGCATCCAAAAATATGCAGTAGGGTTCAAATCAGCAGAATTTCCGCTCCAATAGCCTATAAATTTGATGTTCCTATCATCTAAGTATTTTCTATGACTTTTGCGTTGTGGTGCAGCGCTGCGTCATGTTGAAAAAGAAACCATTACCCTCGAATTGGTCTCGAGCTGTTGGAACAAAGTGTTGGAGTTCATGAAGGTATTTTTTGGCGAAAATGTCAATGAATCTGTTCCTTTGGGGGAAAATTATTAAGAAGTACGTCTGGACGATTCACTGTGGGAATGACACAATCTTCGTGATGTCTTTCCTCTTTTCTTCCTTGAACAATATATTTCCTTGATCCGTCAAATGCGCGTAAAAGAGCCTGATCAGAAAACTAAACACTGTTCCAGTTTTCAGCGAATAATCTGTTACACTTTTTATGAAATGTTTGTAACAGATTGTAACTTTTTATGAAATGTCCCGATTATTCCGTTTGTAAAGACGAGGCTCCTTCGCAGCTCTCTGAGACTTAAGGCACTTTTCAAAAAGTATTCGTGTCACGGTGGGAGATGAGACGATCACTTCAGATATTTCCATCCCTCGGCTGGCTGAAGACGTGCGACCGTACAATTCACCAGTTGAGGACTAACTATAACCCGNAGGCATTTAAAACCCAACGGTAAAACGTTTTGGAATAAATGAAGGTCCTTTTTTCAACCCGTTTTAACCTTGTGTAAATAGTGGAATTTGACGGAAACTTCTTTTTCACCATCTCTTTGCTTGTTAAGCTCTTATTTCGGAGAGCGATGGTCATAAAGAGTGGGAGGTTGTAGCTTCTCTTATCTGAAATATTTAAATGAAAACAAATTTAAAGTCTCGACCATTTGACCATGACTGCACATATCCAGTCCAACTTCAAGTCTTGGGAGTCCTTCGGATACACAGAAAAAATCTTGAAGTATTTGGATCCATTCATCTCAGGGAAGTTGGCAACACCGCCCAGTTGAGCTGTGGCAGTGAGAGTGTGTGGTAGAGTCTGCAAGTAAAGCGTGAAGCTGTTTCGAACTTTCGCGTAATCATGGAAGCCTCATGGTTGTATTGTGTACTGGTACTTAGCATCATCAGCCTACCTGGTCAAGGTGCGTAAGACATAGAGCGCCCGCCCTAATCAGTGTATCTATTTTCCCAAATTTTTGCAAGAAATTCTTATATTTCGGAGATGGAAGAAATCCATTGAACAAACACCAGCCTCTGTTTCTAATTTTACTGCTCATTTTTTATACATTATTCCAGTTCCTTTAAATGCTCAAACACTCTAAAAGTCTGCAGTCATATTATTAAAGAAAACCTACGCCTATCTATTTAAAAAAACATTGTTTCAACGCATCTTGCATCATCATCTCCAGGCATCTATAAATTTAAAGTCTGTTACGAAGGCACTCTACACATTGATTCTTTTTTGAACATATATAGTGAAAGTGTGTGGGCTTGAGCCTTACTGACCTACTCGGAATAAAACAGCATTTTTGGGAATGAGTTTTTTCCTCAAAGGGCTGTAATTAGAGGCCAAGAGGTTTTTTCCCCACCAACATTGCCGGCGCGGGTGCGCTTTGGCCAGCTCTGTGAGGCCTCCTCTGGAAGCTCACACGGATTATGGTCATTATTTTGGGGGCCATTATTGAGTGGCCGATATTTTACGGGTCGATTATCGCGCGGTCATTATTTTATGGGTCGATTGTTGTACAGTCGTTATTTTACGTGTCGATTCTTGCATGGTCGTTGTTTTATAAGTTGATTGTTGTATGGTCGTTATTTTTTGGGTCAATTGTTGTGTGGTTGTTATTTTATGGGTCGGTTGTTGCGTGGTCGTTATTTTATGGGTAACGATCATGCCACATTACTTATACGATGAACCCAATAATATGGTGCTAATACCAATTCTTGGATTATAATGTTCAACTGCATGACATGAATACTCGATCATAAGATACAGTAATGCCCGATTACCTGATTACGACAACAATAGTACTGCCCAGTTATACAGTGAAACACCAGAACTAAAAAAATGAATCCCAACCATTCAACGATGGTACCGGCGTGTCGCTATTGAGAACTGGTATCCAAATAGTATATAGTGTGGACGAGACCCCCACGCGTAGGGTGTCATATCCACGTGCTGGGGTCTCGTCCACGTGCTGGGAGTCCCATTCACAAGCTGGAAGTCCAATCCACGTGTTAGGGCCCCTTCCCCCTACTGACAGTCCCAGCCACGTGCTGGAGGTCCTGGCCAAGTGCTAAGGACCCTCAAATACCCCCCGCGTGCAGAGGGTCTTGCTTATGTACCAAGAGGTCTGACCCATGTGTTCGCAGAGGCTAACTATGTGTTCCAAATTACTCGGGGTTCCATCCCATCATTTCGTCTGGAACCAGAAATCCCTGCTTCAAACATTAAAGACTAAGAAAAACGAAGAAATAAGGACTTGACGAAGATTAATAAGCCCTGCCGTCCTCTAAATCTTAACCAACCCAGCGTCTTCCTAAGGAGAACTGCTGGTAGAATCGAGTATTTATGTTCCAGTACAAGGGGCAGTTAAGAACTGTGTGGGTTTCCCCAAGATGATGGCGAAGGCCGTCAAAAAAGCCAAGGCGTAATGGGCTCCCAAGAAGGCTGAGGTCGCGTACTTGTTTTTATCATAAATCCGTGGAGACTTCAATGTCAGCTTACGGGCATCTACGATACCTGAAAGTGTATGATAAGGTTTGAGTCAGGAACGGGGTTTTTAGGATAAAAAACTCCCCTGGGACCAATATTTTACGAGCTACACATTTTGAATTGCAGGACAATCAAAAAACTTCTAAGACAACTTCTAAAATTTCCAACTCTGCAAAATTTTACAGGTTCATCTCGTTCCACCGGAATTTAACGGTAGGATATATGTAGATACTAGATAATAACTCACCTTATCTAAAAGTCATGTCGTTTTTGAAAGTAAACATTTTTTGCCATGTTTCTCAAAACATATTGACTGCATCTCTCATTTTGAAGAAGGGCACATCAGCAACAATGAATTTTTTTGACCCGCACTTTCCAAAAATGAGTGGAACATCAGTCGTTGGAGTTGTATCGAGCGCCATTTTTTGTCGTAGGCGTACGTGAGAGATCGAATGATGAACGAAATCTCGTGCAATGTCAAGGATGAACAAATTCACAAGGTAGTCAGCAAACTGACCCATAGAAAACTGGACAAACTCTACTGAAGGTTCGAAACCGCCTAAAGGTGATATTTCTTAGAGTAGGAAACAATTCCTAAGATACTATACATAATATCAGAGACAAGTAATGAAATATTTTACTCAAACTACGTTTGGTCTCGCACAATTTGAAAAAAAAACTCAGTGTGTGTGATTCTATCTCAATACATAAAATAGTTTCGCGTCTGTTGTTGAAGACTCTACTTATTTTCATTCGACACTGATGTTTTTAATTTTTGGTCGAATGAAATTTTTTTTTAATTTTTTAAAGCAATAAAAGTTGTTTTTTTAACGATTTGGTTACAGGCGGGGGCTTTATTAAAATATATATATATATATATTCTAGTAAAACCGAGTCCCAGCATACTGTATGGTACCGAATACACCACGTGCAGCAGCGATTTATACAATAAATACCATTCAGCCTGGTCCTTAGCACAAACTGCAGAGGCCCTCGTATCCGCGGCTGTGACGAGCAGCCTTTTTGTCGACGGTGCGACTGACAAGTTTTTGTAGCAGTATTAGCTCGTTTTGACTCCTTGAGTTCAATTGGTCTCTAGTTCTCTCTCATGGTCTCGAGGTTTCGTCATAGTGCTATTCAGGTGAGGCCTGCTCTAACACAACTTGCTGTGCTCAGGCAAGGATCAGTTCAGGCAATGGCGATGTTGCGCTACTTCTTTACGAAGGTTCCGCTGTGGCCTAGACGAAAAGCGATCCTTTTGGTGGACGGTGGTGGGATTCACGCAGGGGATATTTAAGTTGGCTGCGCAGTAGCTTCGCTGAAACAAGATCTTGTGTTCAATGTTCGTACTTGACCATCGGGGCGAAAATACTGAAGAACCTCTTTTTTGTAGTTCGTATCTGCTCGGATGCAACAGCATGCACCTCCATAAAGGGGAAAAAATTTATTAACACGTTACTTTCCACAAATACTGGCACTTGGAAAATAGTATACAAAACTTTACAAAAATTAATTTTTTTCTAAGTACAGCTTTTTCATACCCAAAATTAATATCCTTTACAATATGCTGTCTCTGGGACCGAATGAGAATGGTATTCTCCAAGCTTGGATGAATATGCTTATAACTTGAAACCAGAAATTGACTAAGAGTTATGCAGCTAGTTTCTTATCCAAAGCTAACTAGCTGCAGTCGTATTGCAAAAGTATGTAGTTTGAGGGTTACCGGGTTAATAAAGTAGTTACTTATTTTACTTTGTGCATGGTGACAGAAATACTTAAAAACTGAATTATTGAATTTTGTTTCGAAATACCTAAGAAAAACATTTTATTATGCTCGCATAAAGTTTTTGTGTGTGACGTCACTTGACCTGCTATTGCCAGTACTTAAATCGAGTTTTTAACTCATATTGTACTTTCGTTTAGCTCGGATCTCATCTCCTAATATACAATATCATCAGCACCACTCCTCTTTAGGCAACACAACAAATTTTTATTCGAGTAGAATAAGTGTGCTGTTATGAAAGTGTGCTGTTATTAAATGGCGTGAAAGTTAATTGTTGTGATGCAGTGAATGGATCTTTTTCTCCAAATTTTCCGAGAATCCCCAAAAAAAACATTTTTTTGGTAGAAAATTAATTTTCAATCCCATGATCTGCCACAATTTTCTTACGTATAATATCCTTTCATTCTGTACTAGGTTTTACGGCGTGCATACACGGTGTTTTTTAGGCGATTTCTTAAAAAATCGGCTAATTTATTAATTAATTTATTTCTTCTATGAAATTACAATAACGCCATGTGGGAGCAGCTAACTGAGTAATTTTACCGACGATATTCTCTAGATGAGTGTGTCAAACTTAAAGAAATAAATATTATTATTTCTCAAAATACGAGTAGTTCAGTATTTTTATTATGATCCATTATGTGTAGTATACACATTTTATAACTGAATTATATGTTCAATGTTTTACGTAATTGCCTAGTATAATAAAATAGAAAATACATATATAGGTATACATGTAAACTCGTATAGCACAATAAATATTAAATGATTTAGAAAAGAACTTGATTGAATTTCGGTTTAACAAAGCTTTCGTTCAGATATGAAAGTCTTTCGTTGAGCCAATACACGTATCAAGTGTAACCAACGGCAAGACCTCGGCAGGGGAAGAACTGAGGAATCTCTCTTCCAGAAATTTAGGGAGTCTATTGTACCTAGCACCTAGTGTTGATTGTTGCCTTTTTTGCAAGTTTTACGAAACTATGACTGGCGTTTCAGAAGTCTGCCATTTTGAGCAGATCTCAGAACTTCCGTTACCTCTGAATTACCAGAAATATATTTTCCTGAATACTGAATGCTGTTCGTGCTATCGAATAAATTGTTGCAATCATTTAACTTAGATGGCGTTCGTTCTTGTACAAATTACCCTATGAAAAAAACCCTAAGATCGCGGTCGGACTCTGATATCCAAAAAGTAAATACATTTTAAGAACACCATTTGGAAATGTTTCGTCTGCTCAGCATCAGCGCCTCCCAAACTGTGGTATTTGACCCCATTGGGGCAATGTTGGGCCTGTACAAGAATATTAGAGGCTAATTGATTAAATGACAGGGTACGAACACACTATGTTAAGTTTGGAACACGGGATGTCTTGGTTATACAGTAAGTCCCACTAAAACCCGAACCTAGTATTTTTTTCTCCTAGAGCAGGCCACAAGTAAGGTACCCCTACCCACAACGGTAGCACTGGTACACTGACGAAGCTCTGCACTCATTACGGTACTAGTGATATTATAACTTTGAAAGGGGATCTCCCTTATGGCCCACTCTGCATTTTTTCCACTTTCATTTAAAGGGACTGTATTAGAATCCGTAGATCCGTTTAGAACTTTCTTTGAAAAATGATTTATTTTCTTAAGCTATTGATTTTTGAATTACATCATGAGACGAAAAAAATGTGTTAGCAAGAAGAAATTATGTTCCTGGATATTTGCTAAACACTTGCTCCATTTCTGTCGCAGTTTTCGAGATTTCGTTTTTTTGAAAACGAGTTGTGCAGAACGACTCACAATCTTGACAAAATTGAAAATTTATCAGAAGAAGTTCTTCAACTGCTCTTTAAAAGTGTAACCTCGGAATGTTTTACTTCAAGAACACAACATCTGCGTGCACATTCATATTTATTTTGTGTAAATGTTTTTTCCTTTTTTCTATCACTTCAAAATAACAGTCGAAAAATGAAAATGTAGGCATGAGCATCTGAAACTGATAAAATATTGAAGCTTATAAAAATGGCAATGGGTGAATGTGAGTCATTTGAAAGAAACTACTTACACCTGAAAGTATGAGCCGGCACTTGTAGTGATGTTGAGTATGTTATCTTGATGCGGTTTAAATATTAGATTATTGTTTGGAGGCTTCGTGATTGTGCCTATCAAATCATCTCTTCTTTGTGATAAAACAGAACTCGGGTTTATCTATTTCGCCAAAAACACTCTGGAACTCAACATAGTGTATTCACTTGAGTTGTTCAGATTTTGCCCTTAAAAATACATCTGTGTTCCTCCTTTAGACACAGTGAAAAAAATAAGGAAGGAGAAGTGTGACCCGCATGTATCAGTGATACGCGAGGTGTGTATGGCAACTACATCTCCATGCAGGCGACAACCAAGCTAAAATGCTCGCTAATTGCCCTTAACAGCGTCAACAACAGCTAGAAAAGGTCCCTCAAGTGAAGTGACAGAGTCCGGTAACGAGCTCTCAATGGCGTGAAATGACTTGACCACTTCATCCTCCGAAACTTCTCCTTCAAGTCCTCTCCTCAGGATGTCTCTCGAGATCTTCACTCGCAGTTCAACACCTATAAAAGATGCTGCTTTTGCTTTCTCGCTAGAAGTCCCTGTTCACTTCAATCCCGGCTTACGAGGTAGCTTTGAAATTTTTGTGGTATTCCGCATTGATGCGCTTTGAATTTGCCTGACGTTGTTGACTTTTAGTGGATGATCAGATACATTGGACTTCTTTTATGAAAGTTGGGGAGTGCGCGCAAATATTCTCCCCTCGGCCGAAGAATAGATGTCATCGTTGATGGGCTTAGTGTAGTACTGATTATAAGCGGTTATTGTATTTGAATCTGTCAATAATGAACGAGACAGTCTCTGAAGTTTTAAAATAAGGCACCCGTACAGGATAGAAAAAGTGTCTAACGAGCTGTATCAGAAATTCGGAATCGATGTTGTCCTGTAGTTCATCTTGTCATTTCATTGGTTTCACCATGCTCATGAGAGTCTAATTTAAAAAATTAGAACTCAATTGCACAGAAAAATTATCATATCGTATTGTATGAGAAAAACTGAGTAGGGGAACCAGAATTAGCTTTTCTCCTTTCTTCCTTAGGGTCGTCCTCAGAAACTCGTTTCCTTGGGGTCGTCCCTCAGAGACTCTTTTCCTAGGGGTCGTCCCTCAGAAACTCCTTTCCTTGGGGTCGTCCCTCAGAGACTCCTTTCCTTGAGGTCGTCCCTCAGAGACTCCTTTCCTTAGGGTCGTCTCTCAGAGACTCCCTTTTACTTGGAGTCCTCCCTCATTAGCTCCCTTCTTGAGGTCGTCCCTCAGAGACTCCCTCAGCCACCAGAACTAGTGTCTATCAAGGGACGTCGGCAGCTCAAGTTGCCTGCGCGCTGCTTTTTATTGCCAGAAAAACTAAGAATTTTCCTTCTTGCGTCTCATGTGGCTTGTCAGGCAAAGGTCTATTCGCTATCAACTAAATTTGCATGCGCGCGAGATGAGTGGAGCAGAATTTATGTACGTTGAGTACTCCACCTGGGTAATGCGTTAAATAGCTTACGAGCCAGGGGAACTATCTTTATGTCTTATTTTCAGCATTTACCCGGAAACCTTGTCACTTTACGTACAGCTCCTGTAACGAATAAAAAACTACGCATGCCCTCCATAACTCAGGATAAGTAGGTTACTCCAGCTACAGACAAATGAACAGAAATGATCAATCCAAAAACTAAGGAACAAATCTCACGGTGCTTAGTGTAGGTACAGCATGCAAAGCCATGTTACGCCAAAATGAAGTGCCGTAAGCCTACTGAACTTCAATAGTCAGCTGGTAATTTCGAGAATTCAATGGGTGAAGTTGTGTTCAACGTTGCCGTATTAGCGGAGTTGTTGTGAGACTTGAAGTCATCGATCAGGAAATTCTTTGGTAATGTGGACGAAGGCTCGTTGTGAAGTTCTTCTGAAACAATCATTTTGCCTTACAATAGCCCCAGATCCCTTAACATATCGGCTGCGACACGCCTTACGGGTAGGTCGTTTCGTTCATGGGAAAGAAAAATCGTCGGAAGGAACATGTCGAATTCAGGGCCTTTGAAGTCAAGAATTCTGAAATGGTGCTTTTTTTTAGGCAGTGTTTGGCTGGCAATGATGTGACCGATAGAGCAAACTCACGCATAAACCTCAGTGCAACAAGAATGCCCAACTTTTCAGGTGTATAAGATTTCCCTTGAGACGAAATTGGCTTCAGATTCTGAAAATATCGAACGTTCTCTAGACTGTTATCAATTAGACGACAGCGGCCTCTCTGAATCTTCCTCCACCAACGCTACATAATAAATTTAAACAGACAAACTCATCAAGCTAAAGTCAAGCTCGCCTCGGCTTGAATCAATGAAGGAATGACTATCCTCTGACATGCTCACATCGCTGCCAGGTACTTAGATCTAACTTTTTATCACGCAACTACACAAGTGGAGGGTCACTTAACGTTTGAAATCGTTGCTTTGAATACCCAGAAGCGTGTTTGGGCCCGCAAGTTGTGTCTTTCTCGAGTCCATGTGAAACTCACCATCAGTTGTTTCTTAGTCAGTGTTGCACTGTGTCAAGTGCAAGTTACTCGTGGTAAATAAATGTTTCAAACGTTATAATCGATCCATAGTACCTTTATTTTCAACTGGCCGTATTTTCGCATGAATTGCAAAAGCGTGACGGTTATCAGGGTTACACTGCATAACAATAATAAATTATCATGTTTCCCGCGCAACGGCTGTGGGAAAACATCGCATATTTGCTCACAGGGGCTTACGAGGTGTTAAGTTGTGCTGTACATCGGTTTGTGCGTCAGTCATTGGCGCTATGAACGAGGGTGGAGGCAATGATCGAACATCGCGCGTTTTTGTTAAATAATTTTCTATCAAAACCATCCTCAATCGACCCGAACCAAGTTATTGGCTTCTTTTGTGAGCTTTCTGATCTTATAACTTTGCACTTAAGTTTAACTTTACATGACGCATCGTCATGTTCGCACCATTAAATGCTGGAAAACGGCTGTACTAGAGTGGTTTTTTGATATATTTTATTGACAGTTCATATTCCTCGTTTGTTTTTCGGGGAAATGTTTCTATAACGTATATCCGAGTTCATTTTTTAATTATTTGTTTCTGAAATTGGGAAACTCTAGAACCGTCGGCGGGGCGACTTGAATTCTAATTCTTATAATAAGAAACTATGAAATGCAGGAGCAAGAAGAGGCAAAGGAGTCTATTCGTATTATTCTCGGTTCGATTTGGCTCCATGCCATCAGACATAATCACACGCACAGGCACCTGAGTAGAGGTAATGTAGACGGCGAGTCAAAAACAGGCAGTATTACTACCACCTGTAGTGTATCACTGTAGTAGTATTACTGCTATGTACTACTAAAATGTCGACGTTCTTTAGCTCTTGCCTGTTGAGGAACATAGATTTTTTTCGGAAACATTCGCAGCGGTAAAATACTTTGATTGAGTCCCTTTTTCCTAACATGCTCTCGTTTGATGTTGTGATGCTGATTTCCTTCATCACAATCTCTAATTAAATGGTGCAATGTGAGCTCTTATGCAACTCTGAATTTTTGTTGAACTCTGAACACTTATCCAAACCTGCACACTTATCCAACCCTGCACACTTATCCAACTGTGCACACTTATTCAACTCTGAACACTTATCTAACTCTGCACTCTTATTCAACTCTGAACACTTATCCAACTCTGCACACTTATCCAACTCTGAACACTTATCCAACTCTGAACATTTATCCAACTCTGCACATTTATCTAACTCTGCCCACTTATCCAACTCTGAACACTTATCCAACTCTCCACACTTATCCAACTCTGCACACTTATCCAAATCCGACTTCATGCTGCCAAAATGTGTGACACACATAAGCTACCATCATTACATCCGGCTCTTTTTTATCAAGGAGCGTGCGTTGTATAACTAAAACTACTCGCAGCCCCTCTCCTCCTTCGTTAACTTTCGCACTGCACATTCATTGAGAGAAGATGTGCCTCAGCAGAACGCACCATCACCTCGTCACGACGTCGCTAAGTGCCTCTCCCATCTGCCCAGTTAGAGACGCGTGTGAACTACAGCTCGACTGGCCCTCTAACGCACCTAAAAACGGAGCTTGTGGGAGAAAGAGCGATAAGCGCGAGTGGGGGCACAGCTTTGAATGCGTAAACTTGGTGAGAATAAAAGAGGGTAGCGCGAACTTAGTGTACGCATGAGGAACACGATCCAGAGTCAAGAATTGAATCGGTTGAGATTGGCAACTGATAGTTATGATTTAGAGGAGTGAATTTAATGAATTGGGAATGGCGACAGAGCGGAAACACGATTAACGGAAAGAATTTAATCTTTTGAGAATTTCAACAAAGCTGTAGCACGATTAACGGACAAAAGTTTAATCTTTTGAGAATTTCAACAAAACTGTAACATGGTTAACGGAAATGATTTAATCTTTTGAGAATTTCAACAATGCTGTAACACGATTAACGGAGAGAATTTTATCTTATGAGAATAGGAACACACAGGGAATATGATTAAGAAAAGATCAGAATTTAATCACCTGAGAATGGCCACAGAAAAGAAACACGGTAAAATAGACCAGAATCTAATAAATTATGGTTATACTACAGCACGGTTCAGCAGCCACGGTTGAGTGAGCCACACCTTCCTGTTCCGAATACTGTACGTAGCGCCCGAAACTTTGCACACAACATCGTGAATATCTTCTCAACCAAATCTCGGCGGACTTCGTTTTAACCTCACAGTAAAATTCGAACTCGTGTACGTCAAGCGTTGCTGGAACCCATTTGGTTACAATGAGACTGCATTTTTGCAGTCGCGTTGCTTCGGTTTGAAACAAAATAATAAGAATTTAAGATTTAACGTAAGAAAATGAAGCGTTGGTTCAGCAACAGCGAGGCATACAAGGTAACCACAGAGAAGTGTTATTTGCCATCTTTTTAATCACTTATGCAGAATTATATCTTCAGAAAGTTTTTATCATTCTTCATACTTGATTATAAATTAGTGGGGATGTTTGTATATTTATTGTGTTTTCACAGTTGGGTTCCGTTAATCTGTGCTGTTGATTAATTAATTAGACTTTGTTGGAATTTGGTCAGTTTATGCCGTTCGGCTGACTGGTTTGTCCTCATTTCTTGCCCACTGACTGAGTCTCATTGCTTGTACTAATCATGTGGCTCATTTCTTGCCTGATGACTGAGTCTCATTGCTTGTACTAATCATGTGGCTTATTTCTTGCCTAATGGCTGAGTTTTTTCATTGCTTGGATTGTTTTTGTAGCTCATTTCTTGCCTGATGACTGAGTTTTTTCATTGCTTGGATTGTTTTTGTAGCTCATTTCTTGCCAACTGACTGAGTTTCGTTGCTTGTGTTGTATTTGTACCTCATTTTTTGTCCACTGACTGAGTATTAGTGCTTGTTCTGATCTTGGAACTCATTTCTTGCCGACTGACTGAGTGACATTGCCTGTGTTGATAGGTATGGCTAGTAAACTAGATAAGCTACCCTATCATATCATATCTTATCGAGTTGGCTACAAAATTACTATAAAGAGTCGGGAGAAAAAGTGAAAAATTATGGGATAAGTCTGACACAGCGCACGTTGAAAATGGCTCTCTCAAACTCCCTGAATACAGAGTTAAATTAAATATGCAACATTTGATGCAGCATCACAACTTGGCTTCATTTGATGCAGCATCACAACCTGGCTACATTTGATGCGGCATCACAACCTGGATACATTCGATGCAGCATTACAACCTGGTTTCATTTGATGCAGCATCACAACCTGGCTACATTTGATGCATCATCACAACCTGGATACATTTGATGCAGCATTACGTCCTGACTTCATTTGATACAGCATCACAACCTGGCTACATTGCAACAACCAACCAGTTAACTTGGGATATTTCTCTGAAACAGGCTACCATATTTTCCCATCTAGTACTCTAGTTTTTTAATTGCATTGGGATTAAGCATTTATTGTCGTGCCTTTGTGAACGCATTTATCGGCTTCATTTCCGCGTTACCAGGAATCGTACCTCTCTCTTCTTGGTGTTATTTGAACCCATTCAGACAAAGTTGTCCCGCAGTTTGCACGCCACTCCACAACATTTTGAAAACAAAAACTTGATTATTGGACCACATGAAAATACAGCGTTATGAACTTGAAGAAACAGTGTAAAATACTTTACACTTGAACTGAATTAATGATGCTGACACTGACACGTGTTCCCAGCCTTGGACAATATTCATGCCGCTAAACCAAATTCATGTTGTTGACTGTCCCAAATTCACGTTGCTGACTGTCCCAAATTCAAGTAGCTGACTGTACTAAATTCATGTAGCTGATTGTCCCAAATTCATGTTGCTGACTGTGCCAAATTCATATTGCTGACTGTCCCAAATTTTCATTGCTGACTGTCTGAAATTGATGTTGCTGACTGTCCCAAATTCCTGTTGTTGACACAAATTCCTAGTCATCCTGCGCCGTATTAGGTTCCTGACGCGTGTGCAGACGGCCTCGAGTTATGTTGGTTATCACAGCCTCCACCAGAAGGTATTTGTCCCCCCATCACAGC
>VOMN01088743.1:0-15268 GCA_014899125.1 Orchestia grillus
CATTACATTCTCACGCGCCTCCTCCTTAATCGGAACGTACTCAGACTTTTCGTACGACTAGGGTATATATTTTTTGAAAGGCTTCATTTACCCTTTAATATTGTGCACATGTTTTATCTGCATTTATAAAAATGAACAATAATAATCGTATTTTTCATCCTTTTAAGTCATTATCGTTGATACTTGTACTATGGTTTTTTACCCACATAAGGCAAGATCCTTCCTTCGATCTAACAATGAACTAAGCGCAACGACAGTGGGGAAAGAGGATATTGTTTCAAAACTCGATCAGCTTTGCTTAAAACAATCATGAAGTCAAATTCCGTTCAGTGCACGGGCAAGATTCACCAATGATTATAAGGCCTTAAATCATGGTTGGCCGTCCTCAAATATTACTGCCATAAACAACCGATGGATTCCCGGCCCTAATTCACGGATAGCTAGCTTCGAATATTACGTCTTTATTCGGCCGTGCGCAATTATAATCGAGACGGAAGCGTTTTGAGGTCGAAGCGGCCGACTCGCCTTTAATTCGTCCTTTATCGACCGTGTCTTCCTTAATCCACCGGCAATACGTCCATGATTTTTAATAGTGTAGTAGGATTGTTAAACATTAATTGGCCATTTAAAAGAGAAGCTTCCTTCCATTTCACGTAAACTAATAGGCATACTACCACAACTATACTATGGTAGCTAGCATACCAACACAGAAATTTTTACATTGGTAATTTATGAACATTTTTTGACAGGATAGAGTTCAGCAATGTCAAAGGACCCGGGTGTACTTCATATGTAAGACTTGGGAAAAAGTCCTATAATGGGCCACTCAGCTCGTTCCTGTTTCCATTTTGTATTTATTCTAATGGCCTTAGAGGTGTGCCTTCGACGTACTTTACTGCTGGTGAGCCTGCACATGTCAGGCTAAATGATAACTTCATAAGCCATTAGCACCCTTGTAATTTTTGTTCAGCCCCAAGTCTCCCTCGGCATTTAGACACGTCCTTGGCAGACTTACAATTTCAAGCCCTCTTCAGTATACATGTGAGACACATCCATGGCAGACAAAGCGCCTGAGAATTTAGTCCCTTGAGAAAGACAAAAGTAGATCAGCAAGAACTTAGTTAAGGATCATTGTCCACAATTTCATAAACAAACTCAGCGTATTCATCACTATTTGTCGTTTGTTCTGGGTCTAAACAGTATCGCCATTTTCATTTCTCATGATTTAATCCTAGGAAATAAAACAGATACATTTTTTATTAAATTCATATTTTCAGGGTGCAGCAAAGGTTTACCCGCTCCTTGTGCCTTGTTCTTCATTTCCCACCCCCGTTACACCATACGTGGTGTTTAATTTACTCTGTCAATCACTTCTCGAAATTTAGTCGATCTTAGTCTTGAGAACAAATTCCATTATTTTGTATCAAATTTGGCTTAACATTTTATCGAATGAAATTTTGTTGTTTTATACAATGCGAACGGTAGTTTTTTTGACGACCTGTTTTTGGTAGACTTAAGAATTACGAACCATTGTTGTTCCAAAAAAAATTCCGCAACCAACCGATACGTATTGAAAATATGTTTGGACAAATTGTATAAAACTATTGTAAAACTGTAATTTCTTTTGATTGTAAAATGCATCTCGCCAGTTTTAAAAAACTTTCAAGGAGATATCAAATGGACGCAGAGAAAAGGTAGCTGCAACTCTTTCGCCCTGCAAAGACAGAATTATTTCTCAAACAAGAGAGCATTTAGCTTTACACAATACTCTATCCGCAGCATCATGGCACGTTTCAATATTGTACCACTGATCCTTGTATGGTTAAGAAATTCACATGGCATGACGTTTTAAGATTTCTGTTTTACAACATTCGTACAGAACAGGTTCCCGATTAACAAAACCTCCCTTCTCATCCATTAGAATACATTCAGAATTTAATTGTGACTCTAGAATATCAGATGATAGATTCAAGATTTTAGCATCTATGAACAATCCTGTTAGCCTCAGAATTTTAGAATCTCTTTTCATACACAAACTCAAACCAGTTCTGAATGACACACAGAGTTCTCATCCTCTGCACATTGCCGTTTGAACTATAATCTTGAAGTTGTTTAGTCGTAGTGCTTCGATCCTCGCCTCTTTGATCATTTTTTAACTTGTGTTGGTTAGGCTAGTTTGTTTTCGTAAACATAATTTAAATCTTCCCAAAATGAATTGTGCTTGGTGAACGTTTGTTTAATGAGCCCTGCACTCGCCCTTGAAAAGAGAAACATGTTTCCAAGACGGCTGCTATGAAAGGAAAATTTTATTTCAATCAAGTTTACATGCAGCACAATGTTTTTTTAAATATCTCACAAGTAACGACCTTTAAACCTTCTCCCAGTCAGGCCTCATTTGCGCTCATCGGTTTCCGAAAGGAATAACGGGTTTTATTTTATTTTTAAATGAAGCACTCCAAGATCACTTGGCAATCCGGTGGTTGTCCAGTTCGGTCGAACGTTTTAGAATCTGTCGCTGGCCCTGCTCAGTGTCAATGATAATCTATCCAAATGACCAAAAATAATAACAAAAAACGGGCCTAGCGTCAAGCACTGGGAGCGATGTGCATCAGCGTACAACAGATGAACAACCCAGGTGGAGGTGCCCTCTCCATGCATCAGTGCCCTAATGTGCGGTCTCGTTCATCGTTTGATTCGCATGATCACACAAGCTAGGTCAAAAATGATCAAATTTCAATAAAACCTGGTATTGTTCATCTTTAATCAATATTTTCCCGTTATTTGGATAGTCAGAGCCTCTAACTGTTTTTTTAATTTGCAAGTTCTTTAGGGTAATGTAATTTCAGTAGTTGTGACCGTACAACGCGATGAACATATTACTGTGTGCGTGGTCGTTCTCACTGCTTAAGCAGTCAAGGGGAGTTATTGGATCGTCCTTCGCCTCACTTATAGGTGAGTTTCTCAACTGTGATGCTTGCGTAATATCACTGTTAGTCCACTGATTTCACTAATGGTATTTATGAGAGCAGTTCTATTTATACATGAAAACCTCAACCAAAACCTACCTATTTTTCAACGTAAGTTGAGCCTATGTTAAAGGTAACATCGTAATGCAGTCAACGTTGTCAAGTCAACGTTCAGCATTCGTAATGTATTGTACAACCAGCTTTCAAATTCAACCTGCATAGCAATCTACGGCTTAATTTCCGAACCATTGCATCACAGGAGCTTTATTAGCGACGAATACGAAAATGAGAAATCTGTAACTTTTCATAAGCGGATGTAATTTTGTAAAGTTTTAAGTGGGGCCATATTGCATGTATATAATTATGTCTGTATATTTATACATAAGGTTGCAAATAAGTTCTGGTAGGAAGCTAAATTCAGCCTTATAGCAAACACGATTTGGCAATTAAAGGGTCCTTGTCACAATCGTCTTAACGCTGACAACCAAACGGCTTTAAGTGCAGGAGTAAGTGTTACTTTGTGGGTGCCATCTCAAGGTTGTTTGCGGGTGATAAAGTTGATTCCAGAGATAGTATTCGATGAAATACTAGGTTCCATGAGGCATGTTCGCGCGAGTATTATTGGCATCACAGGATCTCTCTACTGAGCATACAGCATTTTTTGTTCAAGATTGGAGGACTTCTTTCCGTTGTTTCTGCACTGAAAGACGTGTCTTGGTGGTCAGCACTGTAACGGCAATGTTAATCTCAAAACGGCTGTGACGTAGTTGCTGGAAACTATTCAAAGATGGGATCTCAAGGCTGGCAGTATGATATAGTAAGTACCTTAACAAACGAGGATTATAGTTTTTGCTTTAATGCAGAATAAAATTAGTCATAAATGAAAACGATGAGATCGATGAAATCGTCTAACTGGTCGTCAATAAACTGTAAAAATCAACCAGAAACTGTTAAGTCGATAAAATGTACAACTACTGTCATTAAGCTGTCGAGTAATTTTTATGTTATTCAGAAATCACTTGATTTGTCTTTTCGCCCAGCAACAATGGCTCAAATAGATGTAAGAGCTTGACTTTAATTAAAGCCATGCAGGATGAGATGCCAAATATATTCTCTTCAGTACACCAGATCCTGCGTTCTGACGAAGCATTAACTACGTCCCAATAGCTATAATGACTTGCATGTTCTACAGTTAGTGCAGCTAATGTGGAAGAGAATAAGCAAATAATTCCTTATTAATTTAATACAAGAACATCAGAACATTACGAAACGATGGAACAACCTGACAAAGTCTTAGTGCACATTTTCGTTACGACGTCCACATTAGAATTAGTGTTTGATGATTGTGATCAATTATTACTTTGTAACTGACTCGGACAGGGAGCACTCGACATTTATACCTCATGTTGAGTGCACTGAATTTTTCTGGCCTGCAGCCAATGACAAGAAGGTCGAGTTATCAACACCTTTCATCCTAGCCGTCGGCTTACCAACTGTCGCTGCCCACGCCTGCATGGACGAGTGCCGGTGGGAGGAACCGTGTCTAGCATTCAATTTTGAAGGCAGAAACATGATAGAAATTATAGCTCAACGTTCCATGTTTTAAAACATTCACTCTCCGTTTGATGTGCTGATTGATGTTGTGATTATGAAGCTACGGAGGTAGTGAGCTAGGCATGTGGAGGGGTGTTCTTACTGTTCTTTCAAATCTAGAAAAAAAATGGGACGAATTCGGTGTCGACGGCTAGATTCTACCAAACTAACTTGTAGTACCAAAGGTTTTAGATTTTGGCCACGTATTTTATATCTATCTGCCCCCAAAAGAGCAGATCTTGAAATATTTGGTGTCTGAAACATCTCAAAAGTGTCATGCACTGAAAGGAAGTTTTTCCTAAAATCCTCAGACAACAGAGGAAAGTTATTCTGGAACGTTCAACTGGCGATGGTGACTGCAAATTATATTTTAACGCACTGCTTGCCTGTTGCAGCATCACAGTTCTAAAGTGTCAGCTGTGATAAGCCTTTCAACTGAGGTCGAGTCGAAGCTCGATAGCACGTGCGTTTGACTCATTACAGCTACCATTTCCCGACGTTCGCCAGTGAGATTCTCCTGCCATGAGTCAATGAGACCGTGAAATATTTTACAAGAAATGTAACACTTCTAAAGAATTTCAATGTGGAACTTCCCCAATCAAATGCAGAACGCTTTTCTTCTTGCTTCGTTGTTCAAAAAAATGTACATGTGCGTAAATTGAAACTTTAAGTGCCATTATTATGTCTCCAGGATGACATATAATTATGGTCACCAACTTTTTGACAGTTTTATCGCATAATACAAGTAGAATTGTAGACCTGGGTGTACAAGCACCTAGGTAAATAATAAGGAATCAAAGAACACCTTATTTACCTAATATAACCTCCGGTATAACGAATTAAAGCCTTAAACCTAGATACAAATGAATTACAAGCGGCATGTAACTTCTTTCGCTAAATTGCGTTTCATTTTATCCGCCACTTGGCTTTTGAGGAATTAAGAGAAGTATGAGGGAAAGCTAAGACTTTTGTTTCCAAAACAGATAAATCAAAAAAATCCCAAGAAAGGCCTGAGTTATTACAGGCCCTTCATCCTTGCCTGTGAACGATAGGGTACTCTTCTAGATCCAGGCTCGAGCCATGTGATGGTGCCTAATCCTGTTGGAGGCTCCATGGTGAACCCTAAAAATGTTCATATTCTTAAGGAAAGCAGGTATCAAAAATGCCACAGATGTATCCCTATGAGATCAGTTTTACCCAGAGGGCACAAAAACCAGCGGAGATTTTCCAGTGGCGACGCAAATCTCAACAGACTGTGGATTTTGACGTCGGGTCGTAATTCTTCTCCTACCATCATTAGTGCCGGAGAGCACTTAAGCTCGATCGTTCTGTTGGTGTACAAGTTGATGGATGTCAAACATTTTCCAATCTGTGAATATCAGGTTTGTAAGTGTGCCTTGAGATATTTGATGAAGGATGTGACTGCTTCTTTCAGCCCTCATCCTCTTGTGATATTTAGTAAGTTCACAGAGATGATATATTTTTAAAGGTTGGTTTTCCAGATCCCTTTCGGTACTAAATGCACTGAAGATCTGCTCACATCAGCCGCTTCACCTATTTTTCTGAAAAATCACC
Source organism: Orchestia grillus (assembly GCA_014899125.1). Classification (NCBI taxonomy): domain Eukaryota; kingdom Metazoa; phylum Arthropoda; class Malacostraca; order Amphipoda; family Talitridae; genus Orchestia; species Orchestia grillus. Next base: position 6,135 of record VOMN01088743.1, read on the forward strand.
GAATGTGGTGATGTAATTTCTCCCTCGTGTTTTTGAGAAGTTATTGGCTCCAACAGTTCGTTTTCTGCCTTGACCTGATCTGCCTGCAGTCGTACCTGCCTTCTTACTCGTCTTGCCAATTTTCCGAGAAATTAATCGGTTCATATAAAGCTCTTCTCTACAGATACATTACTCTCTCCTTTATTGTGCAGCTTGATATATATTTCGATGAGTAGCTATGGTCTAGATTGCAAATTTGAACAAAAAAATAATGAACCGAAATAATACGTTATTTCGTTCGAAATGATGTAACACTTTCACGTGTACAAGCAGATGTTAAAGGTTCCATGAAATCTGAAATCTGGTTTACTTAACAATCCTGTATACTGAGGTGATGATGTACGAAGGCGTAGCGAGGAATAGGTGTAGTAGAAACTCCACGGGTGATTGACAGAACCATACGGTCTAAGTATTATACTGAAGGCAAGAGTACACTGGTCTACTGTACTGTATTGGGCGTACCAGTAAACTAGTAAACAGTAATACGGCGTGCAACTGTTAAGTTATCCGTTTGCTTTGTGAATCTCTGAACCGATGTGTTTCGCCAACGATAGAAGATATCTTGTGTTTTTTTGTGACAAATCGAGCCTTCTCAAATGATATTTAGGAATGTAAAAATATTATCAAGCATATTAGAAAAATTCATTGGAGTTGATCCCAAATCAATTTTTTTCAAGTTTTGCGGCCACGACTCAGCCGTTTGTTTTTTTTCTCTGCGTTTCCTGCGAAAAAATGTATCTGTTGGTAAAATATTACTCTAAGATCGTTTCCTTAATTAAATTACCTTACCACACTGCTCCATTATTGCCTTATTCCTTACCACTTCTATAAGACCTGATAGCTTTCTGTATTAGAGCAACGTCCCTCGATCGCTGGTCACACACGAGGTTCCATTTTCAAATCGTATTTTAATCCTGATAATTCACAACGACAACTTTAATTCCTCTCGATTATCAAATGCCTTATGCACTGAATTAGATTTTGTAGGACTGGAGAAATTAACCGAGGTCTCGGTTCTTGAACATGTAATTAAAAAGAGAAACAAGTGAATAATCCAACGTTATTCCACAGCCTCCTTTTCTACGATATGTTTATTATACATTTCATTTTATCATCAAAAACAATAACATTTATTACATACATTTTTAATATATCAATTATGCGAGCTTGTACAGATTACGTAACTAATTTTTAACTTACCCTCTGTTAGAGCTACGAATAAAAATACGAATAAAAATTACTACATATATTGGTATTTATTTTTAAATCAAATTTATTTATTTGTAATACATAACAATAATATGAATTCGATTTCATATTTTCGATACGAATAATTGAAGATAATGATGTGAAGGGAAGATATACATTGAAATGCCGTATACAAACGCACATTCATACGCTTACTCGTACGCATATAAGCACACAATTCATGCCTACAATGCTATGCAACACAAACTTTCTAAGAAATAGCAGCACATCGTTCTTGTTACGCAATCGCATCGTCACTTCTCAGTCAAGACTTAATAAGGTATGGCAAGCAGCTATCAAACTAACTCCATGGGCTAGTGGTAGCGTGACGACCTTGTAACCGAGAGGACCTAGGTTCGGACCTCGGCAAAAGGAGGCATTTTCACGCTACCAGGGAGTACTTCCCTAGGAAAAGGAAGTTTAAACCACACATTCCTCACATCCCTCATCACGCCAGTAGTTGTGAGGCATTGAAAACCCTACGGTAAAACTTGTTACAATTAATAAAGGGTCTTCTTTTTTAACGAAAGGGGCTTCCGTTACCTCGTAGTGAACAATGGTTCTAGATATAAAACTTGCAATTTCATGGCACCACTAGATCTCCTTTGATTGTGTTCCTCAGCTTCAGGGTAGAGTAAATGGTGACCCTTCCTGAGGTCGTCACCTCCAAATCCCGTTTCCCGCCTCACTGTTAGCAGTTTATAAAATTAATTTTCTATTCTGTGGGTGATAATGGAGTAAACTTCGAACTGTGAGCAACAGAGTAATTGTTGTAACCTTGCTACAAGCTGATAATATTTTCAAGAAATATGATTTCTCAAAATGTTTAGATATAGCATGACCCCTTAAGCCTTGTTTAATGAATTCAAAGTTAGGCTTTGGAGTTTTTTCACGCCCTCTGTAATTCAAATACAAAACTAGATAACCGATCGAACTTACTCTCATTCTTTCAAGTCGAAAAACTATTTATGCTATTTCTTGGAAAATGTTTTCTGGTACTTACTTTTCACGGAAACTACGGGCAAAAGGTTTCAGACGCACTCACAAAACGGGATTATCTTCTATGGGCATAAATTGGGTGTTCTGAGCCCTTTGCAAAATACTCATCAATCATTACGAAAACGAAAAAATTGACATAATGAGCTAATTTCATGGTGCACCATGGAAACTCAAGCTACGCCCCAGATGCAGGAATATCAAGTAAATCATCGGTATAAATGCATCTATCACGGTGCTAAAATGCATTGATGTTTAATTTTGTTTCAGCTTCGATGGGGCTCATGAACAGCCATTTGGTAGCTTTGGTCCGGCCAGTCCCTCAACGGTATGAAAGATGAGTCCAGGTCTGCTTTGTTTAGCGTGTTCTGAATTATGATCTCGTTTACAAGTGGTTGTTAATAAAAGGGTACATTAAATTAATGCTTGTAAATTAAGTGCTCAACGGTTGGTCAGAATACGAATAAGAAACTACATTATGATCAAAATCAAACATTTACGCTCTAAATTTTTTCAGTAAATTATTGTTTATCACTTGGTGGAACGTTAAAATTAACCAAAAATTACATTCACGGTAAAATGCTTAAAGCCCTTTATTTTTTCCCTATCCTTAACCCCTCACAAATTATTATAGTTAAGAACATTTAACCAGCAGTGTCTAACCCTGACGGCAATTTTCAAGGTGTACAGTTTATGAGCTGTACAGTTTTTTGGGGCAAAGGTTTTGAACTTCACAGTTTTTCCGGAGAACAATTTTTCAGATGCTCAATTTTCCGACTAAACAGTTTTCAGGCTTACAATTTTCCAGTTGTACAGTTTTAAAATATTTTCATTTCCTTAAATCAAATATGCAAAAATACTGCACACGGAATTATACAAGCGTGTTTAAGGAAATGTACATTATATGTATTTTCACTGCAGTATCTAACCTTCCGAAGGAAATGTAAACTAGCTAACAGTAAATTATTTCAAAATGTTTAATATTCTGCACTTTTAAAACCATGAAAATGCAAAAATGGGCAGCATTCTAATATAGTCATGAATGCGCTTTTCATAACTTAAGTTAGAATCATTAAATAACTCGTCTTTTTTTAATACTCAATGTATTCATACTATTTTCGAATTGTATCAATAGCGTCTGTAATCAATTTGCAGCTGTAATAAATTCAGGAAATTCACTTATGTCATCCTTTGTTTTATCACGATTCATTGCAGTGTTATGTGTTTAGGAATATTTTCGTTTGCTAATCTCCTTTCAATAAACGGCGGGTACTCAAGCTGTAGTAATTACGTCATTGTTTAATTCCTCATTAGGCCTTTCTTATAGTTCATGTGAGTCATGCAATACAAGAACTTCGAATCTAGCTAACGGACCAGTTCAATTGTTTCCTCGTAACAAGCTCTATAGGTTAAAGGATTCGACTAATTTTGACAGAATCTGGCCAAAAATTATTCATCGTGGCTTCAGTCATAGAAAATTATTGTTTTAATAAAACAGTAGTGTCGTACTAATATGGTCTTTCATTACCCTTTATCATACTTAGTCTCAACGTTTCTATAGCATTGAAACATTAGACCTCCATCCCGACTGAGTGAATAAGCCACAGTCACGAAGCCAATAGAAGCATCAGATCTCAGATGCGTCATCAATCCGTTATAGCTGATAGGCGGTTGATTGGTTGGAGTGTGCCCGTTTGTTCGTCCCGAGTTGCCTGCATGTCTTGGTTCAACTGAAGTATCTTCTTATGTAAGTGATCTGTGCAATTACTTTTTCCAACTCAACATCGAACATCGCTTTGATGTTCACATGAGGGGCCGTTTATTCAAATCGTAAGTTAGACAACTATAGCTGACGGAGGGTATGACGTTACGGTTGCATCATCAGTTTTATCATTATTCTGTTCAATAAATGGCCAATTGCTGATGACGTATCCGTTACTTGTGTAATGGTATAAATTTATCTACCTGGAGTATCTTCTCTGACGGTTATTTGTGGTCAGGTGCTCGTCACAATTCTGATGTGTGAATAAAAATATTGTAAAAAATAGAAGGATAAGTTAGTTAGGACGTCTAACACTGTCTTTATTAAGAATACGTTAGTGGCACACGCACATTCGGGCCTGAAGGGCATTCTAGGGAATTCCAATTCATCCCTTATTACTGTGAAAAGCATAAAATTTCTTTGCCTCTTCAGGAAGTTCAATTTGATAATAAGCTTCCGTAATGTCTTTTTCGGAAAAGAAATTTGATGTCGCACAGACTGCGTGGTTATGGCCTTAATGTTTGAGGACGGTCATCGTTGATTTAAGGCCGAATAATCATCAGTGCATTTTGGCCGTGAAATGGACGGACAGTTTCCATTGAATTTGATTTCTGACATCTTTGGGAATATCTGATAAAGATTTGAAATGATCTACCCTGAGAAGGAATCGATACTGTTTTGTTCTACTGTATTAATTTTGTTTTAGTTCGAAGATGGGTACCCAAACAAGATTCCCTGTGAATAGAAACAGAAAGTTAAAAAGAATAATAATGAATGATCAGCGAAAAAGGCATGTAAATAGAAAGATGCAAAGCGGGCTCGAAAGATAGAAGTACTGAGGACCAAGCTAAAGCTGAGGTAACCTAACGATGCCTCAATGGGGACGCCACTCCCGTAGCATAGGATACATAGATCTATTAGCATCATAACCCCTCCAATTCACGCTAGTTTAGTTAGCTCTGTCTCCCACACATCTGTCCACACGAATACAAGGAACACCAATATGCTACCCGCAATACTCAACCATTCTCCTAGTTACTTCTTACTTAAAAAGCGCGTCCTAGCAAAGTGATTTGTCATCCTGAAATCACGCAAAAAAAGACCGGCTCTGTTTTGGCTGGCTTGGATCTTCAAACTTCAAAAAGCCATACTGGCAAGTGAACTCAGTATACTTGGTTTTGTACCTCATTATTCATTCAAATCAAATTTAAATGCTTTCACTTTTAAGTTTAACCGCTTTCGCTATTCCAAATCAGGTCTAAGACGTCGAACGAGGAAGATATTCATTAGGAGGGGCAAATAAGCACGCGGGTCACAATTTATTTGTCTTGTATATACCTACTTAACACAAACAAGCCAAATTACTTAAAAGTTAAACAGAACACAAACTCTAGTTAACAAAAGAAACAGTGAAACAGTATAGAATTTTACAAGTAATTAAATTCATATATTTGTTGGAGGTCAAATATGGCACGTAACGAATGTATTCAACCATTTCTATGAAACAATTTTCACAAGACAATAATGGTATTTTACCTCTCACGTCGTACTTGGATTACTCGAAGAATATTCTAGATATTTCGAGATGAAGGATTAACTAGGCTCTCAATGGAGTTAGACGGTTCGTCACTGATGAGGAGCCTGCGTAGCATACATTTACATAAAAAACGTCTTGCTGATTTCGAAAATTCCCAGAAAATCTACGGAAGCAAATAATTCAACTTCATTCTCAACGAATATCTTTGACATACGTTTTAAAATGTGGAGGGAAAATTGCGAACAAGATTTTTCCATTCACAAGTATATGGTCTCATGTGCACTCAAAACATTTATAGAGCTGAACGGAACTACTTAACCAAAACCTCTATGGGCAACCACTACTCGGAGATGGTTTCCACATGATGAATTTAAACGTTCACTAGCTTGTGGTGGTATATGAGCTCATTCTTCAACCCGTATTTTTAATGTTATTCAATAGTTATCAAACTCCTCTGATAAACATTCTTCTTCAGTGTTCTTCAAAGATGTATGATAGGATTGAGGTCCTGGGATTGGTCATGCTTCTTCAGAACATTGATTTTGCCTTCCATAAATCATTCGGTGTGAATTTTGCCCTGTGTTCTGGGTCGTTATTTTGCAGGAACGTGCATTCGCGTTTTTGGTGAATAAATAATTTGCATTTGGAATGAGACTCGTCTTCAACATTTGTTGGTATTCCATCCATCTTTGTGAGTCATCATGGGGCGTATTATTAGTCTTCCTGTCAAAAGTCGGCGAGGCCGAATATCAATCATCCGTGAGCACCTTAGTAAGTTAACGGTTAAGTCATATTAAACTTACAAATAATCGAACCAAAGGTGTAGTACGGCATAAAAATCTTCGAAGGATCTTCCTGTACGATATTCCTTGAGAATAGAGCCGACCCATTCGTTTCTATGGACGTTGCGAGACTTTTTATGTATCATCTTAACTAATTAAGTAACTGTATGCTATAGCGGCTCATAAGTGACCAACCGTTTAATTCCACGCGGAATGAAGTTGATTTTTCTCATCGAAAGTTTTAAAATGATTTACGAGTAATTCAAACACGATGTGACCAGAAAAGTGACAAAATCAAAGAGTGAAGTGGTTTCAGAGAAATGATTGAATTATTTTGTCGCATTCCATATATAAATTTCAGTGTATATGAAGCCATTTACTTGTAAAATTCCACATTGTGTTTCACAACTTCACTTTGTTATCTAGAATTTGCATACTGTTGACGATTTAAATATGTTGCTTGCTGGACGTTTAATAAAAAATTAATTTTAAAATGAGTAATTTCTTGTGTCCTCCCTCAGTGAGTTACTTATGCGGCAACCAGACCCTCGGGGCCTCTTTCTTAAGCTTCCTTTTGTGTCCATGCTGCTGCTTTCGTTTTCCACTGACGTAGAGATCGTTTATCTCTACTCCTTTTTTCCGCCCTTTTTAATTGTGTAAATGTATCTATTTATCATTTACCTGAGATACTGCATATCAAATCTTTTATACTTAATTAAGGATTGAAATCGTACGTAATGTTTTTGGAAGGGTGCAAATCCTTTGCCCGCATGTTGAGTCTTAACTTGGAAAATCAAAATTCATGAGTTATACTTTCAATGATACTTAAAATTACTGATAATGTCACGTATGAATTTTCAACTGATTTACATTAAGCCGTTTACTGCCCATCTCATGATTTAATTATGCTCCTTTTCTAAGAGATTGCAGTAAGACGGACTTCTTGGCCGAGAAACCTGCATGAAGTGAAATAAAGAATTTCAAACAAAAGTCTTGGTATCACAGCTGAGATGTTGCTGCAATGAATGAGAAACCTCCAGAGCAAATTGGAAAAATGCATACGTAGAGCGAGACGCCATCACAGAACGTGATTTTTAAACATCGAAAATTTGGATATCTGTTTCTTCAGAAGCATATTGGAGTAGCTCAATAATATTAATGTCAATATTTTCCTTGTTGGATTTTTCTACTTTCTTTGGAGTTTTTAACAGTTTTTTTTGTGTCGCTCTGTACTTTGGGCTGAAGAGCATAAGGATCTCTTCCAGGTGAGCAAAACTTGAGAATAATGTAATACTAACAGACCTTTCTCTTGAAGCACTCATGGCCTGGGTAAGAAAATTCTAGAAAATCTCTAGCTAAGTTCCTTGACTAGCTTGTAACCATGTGAATTCTAGCTGCCACTAGGGTTATTTGTAGGAACTCCGCAAAGTCTCTACTTACAAATGAAGGAACTGTTCCTTACATCACAACAGTAGTTGCTTGGTTGAGGGCTACACCACTATTCTCGTGCTTGATGGACACTGATATATCGACAACACGGAGCTCTGTGCTGCAATAGCATCTGATGCATATGTTAGAGGACCTCACTCCTGGTCTTGCTTGTATTTTGTGGCAAGTGGCTTTTGAAATCACAGTCCTATCTGTTCCAGTGTCAATTTCTATCTTTAGGAAATAGCTATTGACTAAGATGACTGTTCGAAAAGGAAATTTGGCTAAGCCAAATATAGAAAACAAGTCATAGCAGTCATCCTTAAGACCCTCACTGTGCCAGTCTGCACTTTCTGAAAGGGTAGCTTGCATTTTCCCACTCTCATTTGAAGAATGGCATACACAATCTCTTTGTTTTATTTACAGATCAGACTTGTTTTTTCTGACTGAAACGCATTTTTTTGGTGTTGCTTATTGCAACCAAAGGGTCTAATACTATCTTTGTGTGGGCAGTTTCTTAGCTAATTGAAATTACCCCAACCTCTATTTGTTAAGTTATGTTGCACAGAAAATATAAAGAAATTCAGGTTATTCGATTTTAGGGACTTTTCTTCCTTGTTGCGCTCAGTGAATACCTTACCTTGCGCTTCAGCCCAGTACACTGTTTTCCTCGAGGGAAGATGATATGACTGGGGCTCTCTTAGGGATGATGATTAATTTATTAAGAGCATGGCTTGGTCTACGAAGCTCATGTGATTTGGTTGTCTTATTTCTGCTTCATCTTTAGTTTGCGTTAATATGTTTTGTTATGCCCAGTTAAACCTTAATTTGCATGTCTGCACGTTCTTAGTTCTAATCCACTAATTCAGTATGGCTCAAGGCAACTGTAATAATTCATTCTACTCTAAGACACTCTGGAGTGAAAAACCAACCCCAAAATAAAGGAAGTTGACAGAGATTCCAAAGCCAGTAAGTAGTGCCGTTTCTCGTAACTGGCCGAAGTTTCACGCCAATGGTCAATAATGATAGATAATAACAAATGCTGGGAGAAGTGCACAGAGAGAGGAAAATTTCTACATATTGAGCTCTTTCTTTTTTTTCTGTTTTTCTTTCTTTCTCTTCAAATTCTTCTTTCTGATATAAGTGATAATTGGGTGCAAGAAATTGATCTCGCAGTCCCCAAGATCAGAGCATTCATCCAGATGCCCCCATCAAGACATATGGCATTACGAAGCACAGAGTTGAAGAAGATAACGATTTCAACGGAAGGATGGAAGAAGAAAGTTGCTCTACTTTATACAACCCCCACTGTCTTAGTGCCTGATACTTCATCCTCATCCTC
>VOMN01088749.1:0-11780 GCA_014899125.1 Orchestia grillus
GTAATCAAGCAAATGACTAAAATGAGGAATCTATGCAAAAGGTGTGTGCTCGCAGGTCCCCTGCACACAGATACAGCAAGTTAAGAATGAGGAAGAAAAGGTTATGAAAAGATAGTGAAGAAGTTCTGAAAATTGAAAGAAGTAAAGTGGGCATGAATTATAGAAATCCTGAAGGCCATCTCCAGCTGAGGTTCTCTAACAGCTTCTCCCTGAAGATGCCAATTTGCACAACATACGATAGACAAACTTGACTAACCAAACCCTGTTGCTTATGTTACTCTCTCTGAGGGGAGTTCACTAATCATTACTCTTGTCTTGCCATATTTACCAAAAATAATTTTTCTTTGACATTCAATATAAATGACCCATTGAAATTCTGCGAAGTTCTGTCAAAGAAATAAAAATTTAACCCTTCATATAAATGGTACCTTAATTTGACCAGATCCAGACATGGTCAACCATACAAGTATATGTAGTCTTTGATGATGTACCATAATAAATGGTGAGTTGCCTTAACCAGTCTATTAATATAAACCAACATTGTAGGTCTATGCAGCTTAAATGAGATGTCCTAGGTCTGTTAGGTGAACTGCTGAGATGTCCTAGGTCTACCTAAGTGAACTGCTGAGATGTCCTAGGTCTACCTAGGTGAACTGCTGAGATGTCCTAGGTCTACCTCTAGTTGAACAAGACAATTTACGAAGCACCAGTCCCAGGTACAGCTGTCATGGTAACAACACACGCAGTTCCCCTCACTTCTTTGCGTGGCTTGATGTTGTCCTCCTTCTTGAAGACCTGGGAGCCTTGCATCCCCACAAGGCCGTCACTGGGGGGCACCTCGGGCACCATGCCCAGCAGCGCAGTGCTGCACATGGTGCCTGATGTGGTCTTAGTAGCTGCCTGCTCAACAGTTCCATCCCATTAGCCCACTAAGGCAGCTGTGTATTGAACATACAGGATCCAAGCGCTGTAGCTATTCACAGTAGGATACCAGCATGCATGGTCATAGATGGTTCTATAAACTTGTATAGATGACTGCTGGATCCTGAGTCCCTTAGCAGGTAACTTCAAATCATGCGCTATGCCTTAGTTCCTTGCTCTTGCATCAATGACTCCAAAATACAAGTATAGTAAAACATTTAAGTGCCAACAAACAGCCAAGACAGCAAGCAAGATCAGCAATGTCAGGTTAAGACTTCTTTTCCCAAAGGAAGATCTTTGTGACCACATGTTAACATCAGTGCTCAATAAGTGGTCTTTACAATCTTGGTAAGTTGTGATGAGCTGAGAGAAAACACTAGGTGATGCTCTATAGAAATGACTAGTTACTTGATTTCCTTTCATTTACAATTTTCTCAAAAACTGTTAGTCCAATGGGAATGAACTACAGAATGCCTCTGTAACTATCAACCCAAAGCATATTCAATTCAGGTGAAATGTACCTCATTGAATATTAAAAAGTAAAGAGCCACTGTTTCTTCCCAAAAATTCTCCAAGTAGAACACAAAAAATTTTCTGTCAAACTTAAGAACTTTAACACACCAAGTTTTTCTGAACTTGTGTAAGAGTGCTCCCAGAGAAGAAAAAGTTATAAAACATCATTCTTTATAAAATAAAAACAATGAAAGGAGGAAAAAATTCACACCAAGGTACCAATAGCCTTTGAAAATGTTCCATTCATTGCTCACTTTTCGAAAGTAAAATCCAGCTAATGAACATAAACCATTTGAAGAATACAAAAATTTAGACACCATCGCAAAAAAGTTGATCGTAATACACAGAGGGCAGCACATGTAGAGACACTCCAAGCCACAAAACACTTGCATCAACAGCTACACTGTGTTGCAATCCAACTTGAATCCACTCAAACCCTACCTCATTGCCCGTCTTCTGTTGGTTAGGCTTTTGTATGGTGACATACATTTTAAATTCCATTTTGGACAAATTAACTGCAAATAATAACTGGCAAGAGGATCATAAATGCTGTAATTTTCTTAAAAATAGTTATTTCTAAGATCATTTATTGTACTTGGAATTTTTTTCAAACTGTCTTTACACGAGTACACTGGGATAGTAAATATGGGTTAAATACTTTGTATTTGAAACTGAGCCACATCTTACCTCTATAATTCCATTGGAGTCATTTTTGAGAAGAGAGAGGGAGCCCTCCCTGGTGTTCTTGGGGGGAAGGGGGGGCAACGAGGATGGCAAGGGGACAACGGATGGAAGAAGGTAGGACTTCACTTCTGGCCTGCCTAGAGCACCAATACTAGAATCCACATCACTAACAAGCTTCACCTCACTAGTGTGTTTCACATCACTAGCATGCTTGACATCAGTAGTGTGCTTCACATCACTAGGGTGTTTTGCATCACTAGGGTGTTTTGCATCACTAGTGTGCTTTACATCACTAGTGGGCTTCAGATCATTACTGTTTTTCTTGGGTAGGTAAGTTTCCTTGTCTACAACCACCAGAAACTTCTCCACAAAAGTAGCAGTATCTGAAAAAAGGAGAGATAATTTCAAACTGCAGAACTTAACATGTTCCACACTTTTTAATCAGTTAAGCATGCAAGCATGAAATCGGTTCTAAATATTTAAGTTTACAAAAGGCTCCCAAGCATTACAGAGCATCAATATACCAAAAAGCAAGAAAAGTGTTAATAAAAAATCTTGTTAAAAGGGTTGCTTAAAAATATATCTCATCAAAACAGTTAAAATCTGGAGAGAAAAGATACTGAAACTCTTGCTCACAATTGTAAGTCAACAGCTTCAATTCGCATATTTTCGAGTTACAACCACAAATCCCCTTCATGTCATGCTAAGCTTGAGAATTAATTAAGTGCATTTTTTTCTGCAGGAAGGCATCACATTTTGAGTTGAGAATAGCACACATTCGACCCAGGCAGACTAGAATGGCACACGTACATATATGTAGAATTCAATAAATAAAAATTTATGTCAGTACAAAAGAAGGCAAAATATCACAGGCTTAACAAATTCAGCTTGAGAATTATCATTCTACATGAAATGACAAATTACAAGATACATTTATGCAATTTTAAATGATTCAGAGCAGCTTCCTCAGAGTAAGTCAGAAGAATGCAATGCACAGGACATTTAAAACTTAAAGAAAGCTTTCTTGATTAACATTCAAAGACACATCTGCAATGTATGGTTAGAATTTATTTTCTCACAGGAAGAGCTTTGTGACCACATGTTAACATCAGTGCTCAATAAGTGATCTTCACAATCTTGGTAAGTTGTGTTGAGTTGAGAGAAAACACTAGGTGATGTTTCATAAAAATGACTAGGTACCTAATTTCTATTCATTTGTAATTTTCCATTAATGTTCATTAATGATGAGTCCCCATCTATAGTAAAAATTAATTTTCTGAAAGATTTTGAAGTTGGGGTCCAAAAAGACAACCAGTTGCATACCTACCATCATTGAATGATGAGTGTAATAAAAAACTATAAGAAATATTTATATTTCAATCAACTCATGCAAGGCATAGTTCCAGGTTTTGTCCCTATCAATTTCTTGCTCTCGGACAACAACATAAAAAAGGAGCAATGGTAATCACATTCTTGTAGTAATGGTGGTTGAAGTAAAGATAACAGTGATTCAGAGTACTTTTTACCAAAAGGGACAGGAAAGACTTATTATGGACTTTGAAGAACAAGAAATCTATGCACAAGGTGTGTTCCCACACAAGATTCCCTGCGCATAGAAACAGCAAGTGGAGGAAGAGGAAGAAAAGATGAAGAATCATCAGTGAGGAAGGTACAAAAATTGAATGAAGCAAAATGGGCATAAAAGATTTAAGTCACAAAAGCCTAGCTAAAGGTGAGATAACCTAACAGTGTCCCTTGAGAATGCCAGTCTCCATAGCATAGAATAGACTAACCTAATTCAAGCCTACTGCCAATGACCTAGCCTATGCCCCCTGAGGGGAAATACATTCTTCTAGGTCACTGGAATGGCCAGTCTGCTCCTGTCCATCATCACAAAAATCCCAAATAACTCGACTATTCCTCCTGAAGCTCATGGCCCCAAGCAAGATTGAAACTGCAAAATGCATTTCCATACATGCAGCTCCGTAATATGAACTTCTGTCTCATGAACAGCTCATAAGAAAAAAATGTTAGGCATTCCTACTTTATTTGGCAAGGCAGCAGAAATATTCTTAAACAAATACTTATGATTTAAATAAGAGGGTATAATTATTAAACTACAAATATAAATGGTACACTTGATACAGCAAATGAATACAGATGAGTAAGTCACTCACTGTGCAGGAGGAAGACCTCGAGCTGGTGCAGCATGTCTTCTTTCAGCTCAGATGTTGGCTTGTCCTTGCGCACTAATGCAATGCAGTAACGCGCAAGGGCTGAAGGGTCAGCATCACAACTGAAAAAAAATAAAATAAAAAACTATTCTCAAAATGTACAATTTTTACACTACCTCTACTAATAACTTGAAACTCAAAAAATGGGCCAAGAAATTTTAGGGCAATATCTACATGTATTTCCAATCTCTATAATACTAAAACTCTGGTAGTCTTGCTTGTTTGTTTGAAACCGTGCACACGATTGTCGGTCGGCTCAGAGATACTTGAAATTTATACTCTTCGTTTAATCCTGTATTGTGGATACCAACTTAACTGCATGGGATATATTTCTGGATACGGTTTGATTTTGATTAATTTTATTTGACCAACGGGTCACGTGTCGTCCAGTATTTTTCATTTTTTTACTATCTCCTTCTGTAAAGTAATCACACTCACTGTGATACCAGAAACCATTCAGGATTTATCTCATCAATGAATCAGCCAAAAAGAGTACACCTGAATGATACCTACTGATAAAACCACAGTCATTGCCCATGAGGACTACAAGGTGTAATTTAATAATTCTTCATCCACAGAGAAATCCTTGAAAAAATGAGCCTGTAAACTCCAAGATTACTACCAAATGGCAGCAGTTCACTGCAAGCATGTAAGTCTCCAACAACAAAGCCTCCATACCAGCTGGGCACAGAAATGTGAACTCCTTAGCCTGGCTAGGAGAGTGAGCTCCATGTGAACACTCTCATCAGCTTTTTAAATTACACCCTAATGAGCAATGGTGCAGAGGTTTCCTAACCATGGGATCTGTTTTTTCTTTATGAATGAGTTTGAAACTAAGCAATACACTATTATTAAGAAAATCACCTATAAAATATTGGATAATGATATTTTTCAAATTGTAACAACACTATACTACATACTCAAGATCAGAAGTTTCTAATCATTTCAGATAATAAGATAGTCATGACACCATTGACAAGAGCCAATAAATACATCATGGTTGGCATGTCATAAAAGTATATTCTACCTGCTCATTAGTGTAAACTTAACTTTCAAATACCTTCAATAGGTATAAAAAAATACCATCCCTGTCCCAAAAATGATCTGAACTAGAACTTGCACTCTTTTGAACATAGGTTCTTGAGATTGATAATTACCCTAACAACTTTGAGACAAAAATTCTTCAAGAGAAATTTAAAACAATATGAGCCCATTAATTTCCAGAGCTTACTACCACAGTTACTGCAGGTATAAACATCTCAACTAACAAGAACATAACACCTTCCCTCATTGTAAGATCCAGGAATGATAGTCCAATAGCTCAACCATTTATAAACTACTGCAATTTTTAAAAGAACCTAAATAATACAGTTCAGTCTTCAGTTTTTGTTTTGTTCAAAACTAGGGTTAATATTACGATAAGCATTCCCACAATACAATTCTGACAACACTTGGCATTTTTTCATTCCAAAATAAAGGAAATCAAGTTAAATATTGTACATTTGTAGGTTGTATGATTTTATAAAACAAATATCTCATGAAAAATACAACTGATAAAAATTTTCAAAAAACCAATAATATGTACCTCAAAATATAGGTAACAATTTACAATATGTTTTGTGTTCAGATTCATGGTAAATAATAAAGTATAGTATAATAGTTACATGCAATATACTTCAATATTTTTGGACTGCTCATATGAACATTATTCAAAACCAAGATAACAGATGCTTACATAACATGAGTGCAATAAACACAAACAGCTGTCAATAAAGTATTTCTGTATATTTAAAAAATAAACTAATCCTTGCACAAGGTTAAAAGAAATAACCCAATGAAAATATTTAGTAATTACTCACCAGTCCCAACACTAGACCCCACTTGCATATTTACTCATTAATTTTAAGACTTTATAATTACACTCAGCAGACTGTAGAACTGATTGGCAATGGTAAAAACGCCACCACATCATGTTTGGACCCACTCAGCTCAGAAGAGATAGCTTTATCCTGAAGAGTATTGCATATTTTCAACACATTACTACTTAAGCCAAATAAAATAACCCTTACATCACTACCTACCAATTTCAGAAAATCGTTACAGTGTCAGATGAAAATTTAACCTTAAATAATAACTATTCAATTAAAAGCTTGGGCCAAACAACATTTCACACAACTTACAGTGGAGCAAGAAAGTTGGTGAGCCAATCTCGAAGGGCATCCACATCTTCAATATACATGGCTAGTTAATTCGTTTCCAAGAGTTGTACCTTAATTCAACTATGACCTGAAACAAGAAAAAACATTCAAATGGTTACCTACAGCTCGCTAACATTTTTCATTCCAGCCACTAAAAGAACGCATGCACCACATCTATAATTAAATTGGCAACGCCAACACTTCACGCTGTTCAAGGCAAGGCTCACAACTCACAGGTTGATTCTGTATCACTTATAGCACTGCAGTCATTCAAGATTTGTACTATGACCAATGTACTCCAGAAAAATTACGTTTCCACACAAAAATTGTATCATACGTCACAGGTTTATAAATCACTCAAAATTTTCTTAGCTACACTTCTCTACGAGGTGTGAATTATTCATTCACCTGGGCGCTGATGATTAACACGAGTCACTCAACTACTATCATCATCATTTCAGTTGTTAAAAAAACAAGCTCTCAAAATCCCACGCGTTGCGTAGATTAGTTGAAATGAAAATATATAACATCGATTCGACGGACTATATTCAAGTTAGTCAACACGTAATGAATTGTTTCTAGAACATTAAGAAAGCTTTCGTTCATGTCGTTAACATTTTCTTCCAGCTATAATACAGCGAACGTCCTCTCCCAAGTACTTGGTGTATAATAAAGTTTTCGTCTATATACAGTGTTGAATTGAACTGCTTAAAGCGCCCTCTACCAACTTGATATATCGCGAGAAATAGTTTTACACTGATCCCTCTTCAGCTAACAAAAAACAAAGTACAAGTTTTATCTAAGTTACAAAAAGAACCTAAAATTCATGACATAATCAACAATTTAACTTTTAAATGTGTTTTACCATGGTTATTAGCTGTAATTTATGTTATTTTCCATAATGTGGGTAGTTTAACATATCTGGAACAATTTTTTCTAATTTTTTGAACCAATAAATAAACGATTTCCATACTTTGTTCAGCTGATTTTTCATGTTTAGCTAACAGACGAGCTTTCATTTTTACAGCTAATGAAGTTTAGCAGAATATTTTCTGTCTATTATATAATGTCAACTAAGTCTTGACGGTATGCGTTTTTAATTTAATTATCTATTGAAAATGCAGATCATTTAACTATCATAATAAATAACACCCACTAATTGACTAATATTATTGTCGCCTTTTGTTGTGCTATAGTATTGTATAATTTAACATTAATATAACAAGTTCTTTTAAATTACAAAGTATTTCCTCAATGATAATGCTCACGCAGTTTAAAACTAGGAAACTCTTGTGAATATCGTAGGAAAAGCAGCGCTAAAATGACTCGGTAAGCAATTGCTATGATGAATCATGTTGATGCCAAACTTCAGAAATGTAAGGCGGAACGGAGTTCCACGATTGCGCGTGTTACCGGGATGAAAGCTTATGTAATATTTTATGACATAATAGCTTTCCATGCGACACCTTATCTTGATTGAATATTACAAAATGTGTTTCAGAATAATGCCATGAGGATCTCATTGACAAGTCTGATTCAAAGACAATAAATCTAGAGGGCTTAAACTATTGCTTGTAGGAAATTTACTTACCATGTTAGATATGAAAGATGTCGGCTTTAATATCATGATAAAGATGAGCGATTGTTATTGTTCTTATAGACTCTAACTAAATTTGTATTGAAATTGTGCTAACTTAATTTGTTTTGTAAAAAGAACACAGAGGATTTACCTGGGCGTATAATCATATACTATGCAAAATTATGTTCAGATATTTTAAACATTGATGTATTTAGCAATAACTTCTGGCAATTAAACTGTGTTCCAAAATTGTGCATGACATATGTATACGACATTCGTTTTCTAGATGACCTAGAATTTAATACCACCCTGTAGCATGCGGTAGCATGGTATTCATAGCCAGGCGATTTTGAAATTAAGTTAGTGATAAAAGATCGTTAACGTAATTCTAAATTCTCGAATTCAATCCACCATCCAGTGTTCTGAAAATTCAAATATTATCTTCGGACGGCATTCTACATTAATTTAAACTTGCTTAAAATATTTCATTAGAAATTATTTTTGATCATTTTACATGCAAGTCGGAGTGAGATCTTGGGTTAGGAACCATTTTACCCGCGATGACAGCACGCTACCGTCTTGCCGCCATCTTGGCATTCGATCGGGTATCTTCATGGGTGTACGTTCGTTTGGTCCGGATGGATAGAGAAACACATGGGTATAAACGTATTACTAAACTCATATATTTGCGTCTTGAAGATTCGGGTCTGATCACGACGGAATAATGTTCTTCGTGGTGTGTGTTATAGTTTGAATAATCCAATCACAGGGATTATGATCGTGAAATAACTCATGATAACACTTTCTGAATGACAGTGCATGCGATACTTATTTCTGTGTTCTCATTTATTTAGCTTGATTTCATTGTTGTGTATTCGTTGACAATATTGTCAATCGTCCCTCGCTAATTTGTTGCATCAACCTAAATCGTACGAAATTAGGATACCGTAGATGGTTGTGAGGGTTAGAATATTCCTTGTCATAGACATTTTCATTCTGAAATAACCGTGTTTTTAATTGTGGAAAGTTTTATTCATCCTCTTCTGATAAGTTGTAAAATGTTTGTCGAATTCATCTGATTAATTGCTAATATTCCCTACTATACTTTGCTTGATGGTTTTTATTACGGTTGTTAAAGGTTTTTTGTTTGATTTTAGTTGCACCTTTTTTTCACGTATTTTCTTGTACCAAACGTAATTTCAGAAGTTTCACAATATTGGGTCACCTAAGCCTTTTAAGCACGAGGATTTTACTTGAGAAGTGTACTTGATATCAATATTGTGTTCTGCTTCGTGCATGGACATCTGTGACTGTGTTCGACAATTACGAGATGCACGACCCATAAAATTTGCGCACAGTTTGCACTCCTGATCTTATCGACGAAAATGAATTTAAACAAGATTTGAAAGACAAAGTTCTTGGCAGTATAAGGAACATTCAAAGTACACCATTGTTAAACATCTACTAGCTGGACATGTAGAACAATTGTCGGTGCTATCATAGTACAGCCAATTTCTTTTGTTTCGAAGAAGTGAAATTACAAAAAATTGTTTCTTAAAATTCAACGAGATTAGGGTCCCAATTGCATATTTCTTAGGAATGGTGTGAAGCGACAACCAGGGTAGGAATAACACTACTTGTACATTAAATAAGTTATATTATTTTGGCACGTAGGAATTCTACAGAACGCCACAGTCTTTTTTTCTGCAGCATTAGTAACTATCGCTAACCCTTATTTACCTCACTTTAGTTGAAGTCAAAACCGAGTACAAATAATAGCTACATGTTACTAAACTTCTCTTACATCAAGTGGTCTATAACGCCAGTGTCATTGCATGAAACATCTTCCTTGTCCATTACGTGTGAATAATAGCACGCATGCTTTGAAACATTCTTTCCCATTATTTTTACGCTGGAAGGCATGTTATTTAATACAGTTTTGCGATGTGACCCCACGGAGGATCATCTTACATCTAAAATAAGAGCATCGCCACAGGAAATGTGTTAAAGAAAAGAGAGGTTTTTCAGTTCTCTTGTTGTTGAGCCCTAGTCATAGTACAGACTAGTACGACGTACTTACTTATTTGATCCACAGGTTAAATCGATTGAAAGGCATAATTTTTTAGCTCAAGACTATTGAACCCACTATGTAACCCGATGAACCCTCATCTAAGTAATGTATACGTACATAATGATAATACCTCCTTACGTAGTTAAATACCGCTCACAGTCTCGGGGAAACACGTTGAAATCTTACCGGGAAGGGTAAATTTAATTTTTCTTTCCTTGCTCAACGCGACCTGTTATCATTATATCATATTTGAATGCATTATACAAACTTTAGCATCAAATTATACTGCAGCTTACAATCACTCCGACTGTTTAATCATGTCCTTACATGGAGTATTATATGCGATCAAAATTACATCAAAAACCCAACTGCTGCGAGTAGATTTGAAATTTTGAGAAAATCTTACACTTTTTGATTTGTTGGGCTCCATGGTGCAGTGGTGTACGTGATGGCCTCACAGCCGAAAGGACGAGGGTTCGAGCCTCGGCTCAGGTGGGTGGGGCTTTTCACGTCACCACGGAGTACTTCCCTTGGGAAAGGAAGTTTAAACCACACATTCCTCACATCCCTCACCGCACCAGTAGTTGTAAGGCATTTAAAACCCAACGGTAAAACGAGTTGGAATAATAAAGGTTCTTTGATAGTACTCATTGTTTCTCCTGCGTTCATTCGGTGGCATTCTAAATGCTGTGAAGCCCTTTTTCTGGACTCGTGAACGCATGTCACGGTCGTGTCAAGAGGACCATATTCGCGATGCATTACAGACACTCTGCACACAATAGACTGTATTTTTTAATTCAAGTTTTGATCCATGCCTAACACTATATATATACTGTAAATGCAATAGATAGAATATATTCAAAAGAGATTAGCGCAAACACAATTTACTATAAAGACAATATTCCATACTTAGCAGACGATGTACAGACTGTACCTTTGCTTTTAAGTACACTAATTCAAAACCAAAGTATATAAATGCAATCGACAAAATATAATCAACAAATATTTGCGCCTACATACATTACACGTAAACGATACACGATAAAATCTCAACATGCATATTTCGAAATAAAGTAAAGTAATTTGTTATTAATGTGCATCTGGTCGGCATGTTACCACGAAAAGCTCGACTAGCGGTAAGGTTCACTCGTGCACCATCATAAGCTCCGTCGTCACACTCCCCAACACCGGCCAAGATGGCAGCGGTCTTTCTGGCCGGAAACTGAGGGGAGGCAGTCCTGAATTATCTCTACTCATTCAACGCTCATTCTCCTTTCATTCTTCCCTCGTTCTTCATTTGTTCTTTACTCCTACTAGATTTACTCTCAATTCATTTTTTATTTATTCGTCACTTATTTTTTATGTATTCCCCACTATTTCTTCATTTCTTCTCTACTCATTTTCAATGCGTTCTCAACTAATTTTTCCCCATTCTCCACTCGATGTGCACTAATCCTCCTGTCAGTCTCCGGCCACTCGATGTGCACTAATCCTCCTGTCAGTCTCGGGCCACTCGATGTGCACTAATCCTCCTGTCAGTCTCCGGCCACTCGATGTGCACTAATCCTCCTGTCAGTCTC
>VOMN01088757.1:0-23179 GCA_014899125.1 Orchestia grillus
GGCAGGCAGGGGCGGGTACTTGCCGCTCTCTATCTTCTGGCACAGCGAGAAGAGGTTCATCTTCTCTCCGTAGAATGGGCTTTGTAGGGCCGCCATCTGCCGGCACAGAAGTAACTCAGTCTCTCCAGGTGTGCAGTAATGGGCATACACTCTCTTAAGTCCACACGTGTGGACACACTCGCTTTTCATACATGTACACACACACACACACTCAAGTTCACTCATGTGTACACGCAGACTATAGTTAACACATAATGTACACGCACACACACACTCAAGGTCATACCTAGAGTAATACTAAGAAAGAAAGTTATAAGCTCAAGTCTCATGAAAAACACAACTCAATTTCATCCGATGATACCAACACTTTGCATCAGTTAACACGTGACATCAATTCTCCTGTTGAGAAATAGCACTCCACTGCAGGCAATGAGCGAGAGAGTCGTAACTAAGAATTTCAAAAGGTTCGTATAACAGCAACAAACCTACACATTTAACTTCCACATAGTATAGAATACACAACTTTCTAGTAACCAGAATCTAGTATTGGAAATACTTGCTCTTGATGCAAAAGCACATACTTCGAAAAACCTGACACTAAAAATTTTCAACATAAATCAAATGATGCTTAACGTAAGTGTATCATACGTCGAGGATCACCCGTACTTCTTCACAGAGAAACATGTAAAAATAACTCACAAGCCTGAGATCTGGAACACTCTCCAGCACAAGCACCTGGAATGAGGGTGCACCTGGAATGTCACACTCCAGCAGAAGTTACCCTCTAAAAACTTAGGATGCCGAGCTGCCCTTTACCTCATACAGCAGGCACCCCAGTGACCAAATGTCGCTCTTGAAGTTGTAGCCGCTCTCATGGATGCGCTCGGGACTCATGTAGTAGGGGGTGCCGACGAGGGAGTGCGCTGCTACAGTCTTGCTGCTGAAGAACCGGCCCAGTCCCAGGTCACCCAGCTTCACTATCCCTTCAGCAGTTATGAAAACGTTTGCAGGCTTGATGTCTGTGTACAATAACATGGGTTTAGTTAATTGGCACACGAGCAGCGAACAAAACAAGGATTGTTTGAAAAAGCAGTTATAATCATGGCTGTGGGCAACTGATAATTTCAATTGATATCCGAGTAGTCAACAAAATAAGGAGTGCTTGAAAGCAGCTATAAATGAGTTTGCAGGTTTGAAGTCTGCACACAACAAAAGATTCTATCAATTGGTATGCGAGTAGTCAATAAAATATCAACACAAGAAGAATTGTTTGAAGATTTATCGTATCATATCACAGTCATGCAAAGGTAGCCAACCACCTCCACAAAGTCATGTGAAGCATTTATCCAAATTAATACAACGTAATAATTAAAATTGTAAGCAATTTCCTTCTTATGAAGTGGCACCCCAAGACTATGTAGTCCAGCTCAGCTACACCCGCCCACTTATACCCCAAAAGTCGAGACAAACAGCAGGAATGTAGACACAAAACTGGAAAAAGCCCCAGATTTGTGTGCAAATACCTTCCGGTACACTCTGCAGGCGCACCTCTGTGCATGATGCGCTTAGCGTGCATGTGGTCCAGTGCAGAACAGAGCTGCACAAAATACTTCCATATGGTGCGCTCAGGGATGAGCCGCTGCTGCCTCCTGAAGTGTCGGATCATGCGGCTCAGGTCACCAGCGTCGGCCAGCTCCAGCACGATGGTGAGCTCATTGTCCTCAATGAAGGAGGCCAGGTACTGGATGATATTCGGGTGGTTCAGCTTCTGCTCGTGTGGAACCAATGATAAGTCTTTTACTTAGATTTGAGTTAACGGAACACTTGTTCCGTAAAAGAGGGATACCCTTGCTACAGTGATGAGCCTGTGTGTAATTGAAAGTTAAGATTAGGAAAAGTTGTTCCCATTACCTTGAAATGCAGATGGCTGTTGATGGTTTTAAAAGACTTGTTTGTGAAGACAATGGTGGTTGTAAAAGACATGTGAAGGAATGATCAAATTTATTTCTTGCACAGAAACATATCTAATGAGACCAGCCCCATCATTGTACTGTAAAAATTGCCGGAGGTAAAACTTTTTTCAAAATAGCATAAAAAGAAATCAGGGCCTATTTCTTATAGTATCTCATTTGCTTCTGAGAAATCAAAATAAGTATCAGGAGCCAAATTTTGTCTTTCAACAAGTTACCTACATAAGTGTACCAAATTTGACCCAAAAGAAAAAAGAAGGTCCAAAAACTGGACTGTTTTCCTAACATGACATTATTCTAAGGTCAACAAATATAGACAAATATTTTCATGGCAGGATCTATTGAACTGTACTGATTAACTACCTGAAACTTAGATTTCATTTTGAAATAATAGTATGATAGGGAGGAAATATTTCAAATAAAATATCCAATTAAGAAGGCTCATACAAACAAGTTAAAGGACATATTTTCTCAAAGATATAGTAAAGCATTAACGAAACTTTAGAGCTTTCAGGCAGTAGCCACAGTCATGAGCAGACAATAACCAAAGGATAAGAAAAATCACAACTAATACAAAACTGTACTCTAAACCTCCATCATGCACAGAATGAAAATGAAACTCTGACAGAAATACTTTTGAGCTGCCCTAAACCATTGCAAGATTCTTAAACTATTAACTGAGCTGGATGTGAATTTGAAATTTCTGCCGGAAAGCAGACAAAACTGATAGAATAAACCTAAAAGAGAAATACATTACCTGTAGCAAATTGGTTTCCTTCATGCAATCAAGTCTAGCTTTGCGGTCGCTCATTTCAAAGATCTGGACTTTCTTCAAGGCCACCATCCTCTGGTCAACCTTGCAGCGAGCGCGGTACACGACGCTGAATTGACCTTTCCCAATTTCCTTCTCAATTTCATAGTTGTTCAGACATCCTGGAAAGGTAGGCATCATTAATACAGAGGTTAAAACTCATGAAGAGCATAACTTTTAATGTACTAAATAGAATAATGAGGTGTTACACAGGGTATCTACAAAAGTGCTGATAGGTTAACTTCAAATATTGATAATATTATGTATCTGTGATACAGATTTATTCTACACTGACCCTTGCATTAATGATTAAATAGGATACCAATCTATATAGTATCCTATTAAAATAATGTATACTAATTAAAAGTGCTACTTATTAACAGGCTGCCTTGTACAACAGTTTAATTTTGATAGGTAGGCACAATAGAATAATACAGCATGGATACATAAAATAATTGTTGAAATCAAAGGGCACATTTTCTGTGAACATCCTGCATAGCAGATGCATGCAAACCTACCTATACACTTAATGTGTGAAGCAATACTTAGGCAATAATCAGGAAATCATTTGATCCCCACTTTACAAAATTTTAACTCTAGCATGTTCATACTATAGTTGGAAATTAAACCAAGGGTGTTAAAAATGTTTAATTCTTAAAAAAATTTCAGTTAACAAATTTGGGATAGAACATTAATTAATTAATCATCAACAAAATACATCAAATTTTTAAATCAATTATATGAATTAGAAATAATAAAAGCTATGTAGACTTTAGCTCAGTAAGCCTATAGAACGATATATTTTAAGTCATTCGATCACACTTACATTGTACAAAATAGCTATTAGTAGTAGTAATAACATAGTTTGCTAGTGCAGCGCAACTAAATCTGCATTGCTCCAAAGGTCAAGAATAGCAATTAACAAAGCTAGTTAGAAAATTGCAATGAAAGGTTTTCATAAAATTATATATTTCAATTCTAAAATTATAAAATCAGCAACCTGCTTTCTATTACCTTATTTTAAAGTGATATCCCTGGGTGTGCTTACTACAAGTTCGAGTCCAGCTCTACATGAAGAACAATGCCACTCACCATAAGTGGAGTCTCCTGTGACCAGCTGCAGTAGCTCTGAGGAGTCATCCATTGCTACCTATAAATATATATATATATATTTATATATCTAGCTGAATACAAAAGTATTTAACTATGTTAGTAGCCTTCTAATATTTGGCAATAGAACAAAAATAATTTATTAATTCAATACTAATTTATTTTTCTGTACTAATAACTTCTTTTATTTGCAAAAACTTTATGAACAGATACAAACTGAAACAAAAATGATGATTATATTATTAGGTAAAATTATATATTATTAAATATACTTTATCTGTTCCATCTTTCTAACCAATTTTTTTTATATGGCCAGTAAAGATAGTGTGTGTTGGCACAATTTCTCAATGTTTCCTGATCCATGACTAAAATTGGGCTCACAAATTTTTCATCAATAATTTCAAGTATGTTATTTTACTCCTATCATGTTCTTCTTCCATAGCAATTTTTTTAGAGTAAAAATTTATCTGCACTTGCTCTGTTCAAAAGTTTGGGTATGTCAAAAGTTTGGGTAACTCTGGGTCACTAATTCTTTATAGTCAGTTCAGCTCTTCAGTTGTGTGCAGGAATTTCAAAAGAACTTTATAAACCTTAATGGCTTCATATTTTATTTCAATGTTAGTCAAAATGAACTCAAATGTGCAAAGAGGGCAACATCTGTTAGGGTCTTCATTACAGCCTATGAAGTATAGGATGTGTAATGACTATCACACATCCTATAAACAGGATGGATTCTGCAGCAGAGTATTACTCTGCCCCATATCATGCAATTTATAACCAAGAGAAAGCATTACTGTTTAAACCAGTTTTCCAAAAAATATATTTTTATGCTTAGGAGCTCAAAACAACTCAAGTCCACCAAACACTATCACTGCCTTCTATTCCATACTCTCACTAAGGAACTCTTCACTGCATCAACAACTATCATATTAAACTCTTCATCCCATCCAGTCTTGCAAGACAACTCACACTTTAATCACCTACAGCACTTCTGACATACCAGTGAACTTCTTAATACTGCTCATGTTCATAAACTACATTCATTGAGATTTCTCTTGCATTTATACTTTTGACACTAGAAAACAAAATGTTCAAATGTATTTTCCACTCCACTGTTGCACTTTAACTTGATACGACGGCCGACATCTGGCGCAGCCTTTATTACGGCTAATAAGTTCCCTCTGAGAATCATACATTGTCCACACCAGTGGGACCTCTTACCCCGCTATGAACCAGCCTCGTCAATAGATTTCTCAGAGGATTACGTACTCCGTGTCACTGTCATGTGCAATTCCCAACCAAGAAAGGATGTCACCGAGTAACTCAGTTCATCAAGAAGAAAGATGCCCTCGTGTTTGGGACGTCAAGACAACCTACGAAAGCCTACCAAATACTACCAATCCGTGCAACTCTTTCGAACAAAAAATTACGATAGTGGCGGATTAAACGAAATACGTTGGCAGTTCCGCACCTGCGGTTTTTTGTCAATTAGTACTTCTCTGTCCAGTGCAGCTGGTTGCAACTTGTTGCTTCCAGTGTACATTTTAAGCATGCAGCTGCTTATATTTTAATTCTTTGAGTTGGTCCCATTGATTCTCGAATGCCTTGTTAATACAGAATGCTGCTGACAAGGCGTATAAGGTCAATGAGATATGTATGGTTTTTATATATTTGTTTGCCAACCGAACGTTTCGGTGACCAAGGAAAAAATCAACTTAAACTCACTCCCAGACTCGAACCTAAAACCTACAAACCTACTCAATAGCAAGCAACCGTTTTGCGCCAACCCCATCCCCCCTCCTCCTTCCACGCCCTTGGAGCTAAGTATAAGGATTTAGCCCCCACGCCTAAATCTTTGTTTACTTCAAGACGATGAATATGAACGAACTTGTTTCTTACAATTGTTAAATAAAAATATTCACGCAGCTACATACAGGCTGTCCACGTGCATTAATCAACAGCAAACACTTTATTCTAAATATTTTAAATGATCTTTTCCCTAGCTTTTTATGTGAATGATTTCGGAATAAATTATATTTAGCTCATTTCTAACTAACGTGCTAATCACTTTATCTGAACAATAGGCCTGTTGATTAAAAATCACAACTATAGCAGTCTCAGCGGGACATCAACACTTGTTTCAAGGTTGTAGTCTTTTTCATTGAAAACCAGACGGATTCCATGCTTTTTATGTGACTGATTTCGGAATAAACGATTTTTCCTTTTTCTTTCTATTCTTTCTTTTCCCCTCTTGAATTACTGAATACTCGTAGCAAATGGGTCTTTTCTCATTGGCATTTTCATGCGCCAGTTTGCCTGTTGGGAAATAAAGTATTGAAACTTCTGCCCTTGTTTTTGTTGAAAAATTTCAGTTACCCTTTATTTTACGTTTAATATTCACTGAAAAACAAAGGCCAAGGCCGTCTTCACAAAAGGCAGCGGCAGCCCTTATTCCAGTCTCCATTGAAGTAGATCATCTTTTTCCTCCATTGAAAGACTCTTCTTTCCTAAATTCCTGAATATCGACCTTCTCTCGGAACAACAAGAAGATCTCCATTTCGAGAGAAAATAAAGGAATGTGTTTGCCGCATCACGAGTGCATGCCATGGGAATCACTAATTCAGTTGCGTGGTCATACCACTTCTTTCTCACTCGAGACGAGCCAAGACTCATGAATCAATCGTCCAGGGAATCATGGCTTCATGAAGACAAATTGTAGATTTTCTTGTAACGCTAAAAATCATAGCGGTCAATATGAATATAAGATACGCTTCAGCCGTGAAGTGTTTCTGTAGCTCGACGGACCGCATTCCTGTTTCACGTTTGAAGGCCGATATCGAAATCATTCGTAGAAAAAAAATACAAAAAAAGTTTATTGTATGCGTATGTTATCAAGGAATAAATTCTTCCTCTAGATAGACAATAACAAGTCTCAAGCCAGGTACCATTCAGACAAAAGAGTTTGCCCCGGACGGCTCCAGCTGCTGGCCTTGACATACGAACAGATGTGGGTGTAGCTCTATGTAGGTCTAACTGTGCAATTCGCTGTAAGATTGAAAACTGACAATTTTAGCAAAGAATTGAACACTTCTGTGTTTGAATGGAGCCTCACGAACTTATCGATGACGGTCTCAGAATTTGAGACCTGAGTGAGAGGCGCTCAACACTGCGTCCAATTTTTTTCAGTAACTACGTCGGGCCACTTTCCTGATCAAAGAGAGAACTAATTTTAGAACGAGGTGTCATTTAACAAAGGTTCAGCAGATGAAATATTTTTTGCTGTAGTTAAAAAAAATAGAGAGAGTTCAATTCAGGTTGATTTTATATTTCAAAGGGGTCGTAAAAATGTACTCACTCGGTGCAATACAATAATTTTGAAACCGAAGCTCCTCGCGAGCGCGCAAACACCAGCGGCTGCCTTTTGCGCCCTCGTCTAATTTAATTTTTACACCACACCTCTGGGTAAAATTAGTTAGTGTAAATCTCTTTATTTCTGAATTTCCGAATTAATAACAGTAAATTCATTTTTTGGACCCCTTTTATATTACAAACGGTCGCAATGGTCACGGAGCCAGCGAGAACGAGCCGAAATCAATCAGTGGCGGTGCACCTTTACATTATCCATCAAACAGATCAATGCCTCCACCACCCGACTGAAGGCCTTAAATCTTGCTGATGTGCTCAGGGGGATTTACAATGAACACTTTTGCAGAGCTCGAGGGTTCCCGAGCTCTGGGAGGCTTGTACAGGGTGACACAAAAAAATTTATATGGTATCATACATACGTACATTTTGTATTTAGATCCGGGTTGTGATACATCCTCCCTCTTTTTTTGTGTCACCCTGTATGAACTGGAACAGACATCCCTGCTTATTGGACTCGTTAAGAAGACTTGTTGGCTGGAAGCCCAGTGTAGTAGCAGTTACGGCCTAGTTTAAGTTAGTGAACGTTAGGAGTTTTCCATACGTACTAATGAACTATCAGCGAGGGTGTATTATTCATAAAAAGTTGTGGAAAACTGATTGTTTCTGTCGTTTTGCCAGTCATGACTAGAACCGAATAGGGACGCAGATGATACATACACGTATATCGTAACATGCTCTGGAAAATCTTTTTTTACAAAGAATCTAGTATGAAACTAAAGTTGCCAGCATAAGGTAGACTCAGCCATTTTCAGTACTTTAAGTCATTTCAACCTTCCTTTTAAATTTCTAAAGTGGAATGATCCATGTTCTGTAAATTGCTGAAAAAGAAAATAGCACCATGTACTTTCCTGAGTACGGATCGATCTGCAGAGGGGTCATGTAGCCGTCAACAAAACCACCCTCGGTGGGGGGGGCTACGTACAGGACGCAGGATGGAACTGCACAACGTCTCTAGGTTATGAAAGCTAAAGGCATGTTTTTATCATGTTTACTATCCCTCTTTCCCCTGAGTAATGGTTTTAACTTAATTTACTGAATAATTAAGTTTGGTGAGCCATAAAGCAGTTCACAACTGAGCAAGAAGTGGATTTTCTTCAATAATTCTGGCATCCGTCATTGAGTGCCTTGCATTTGGGTCACCTTTTAATGTTATCCAAAAGCAGTACTTCCAACTACCACTTGCATAAATTTGGAAAATATCGTAACCATTTATGAGCAACTGGCATCACATGTTCTCTAGTACTCGATTGTAAACCTGCTTGAGAGTAAACTTCGGGAACAACCCCCACTCTGAACAAGGGTAAACCTTTTTGATAATTTTTTGAGCCGCGAATGTCGAGAAAAATGATAAAAACCTCGTGTCGAGACGGAAACAAACACCCACTAGCCACTGCTCGTCTAACGGCGTGACTTAGGTGAGTAACTGTTGCGACACGCGTTGGTCAATACATTGTAGTCCATGTGGACTTTGTCAACACTTAGAGGAACGTGTTGACGAAGCTTAGCAAATCGATCAATGGCATTCAGGATAGACGAATGATCTGGCAACACGACCAGCAACCGTGTCCAGGTCTCCTATGCCTTCTTACATCCATGCTAAGCTCAAACTTTGTATGGGTGTATTATGGAAGAATTGTGGAAGTATTAGTATATTGGGTTACTCCTTTACTCCATTATTAGCATTACTTCGTTAATTTTTATAACAGGGTTGAAATTGTGTTTCTGAGGCTTCTGACTCGTTTGGTAACTATGTAATTTTCACCTCCCTGAATTTGTTCAATGCTTTATCCAAATAATAAGAATGGAAGTGAAATTAGTAAATGACATTAAAGAGTTGTGATTTGAATAATAATTTAAATTCGGACGATCATCATCACATTACGCTAAGAGATTGCCACGCAAATTCAATATCACAGTTTAAAATTTCAACTTGATTTACACGCTTAATTTTACTGCGTTGTTCTTTCGGTAGAAAAACTGGTTTGTGCCGTACGTCGCACGTAACTCATTTGGAATAAAGATCCTTCTTTTCTTCCTGTCTTTCTTTCTTTCTAACTTTCCCTCTTTCTAACTTCCTGTCATTGAAGAACCGCCTGAAAAGACAATGAAGATTTGCGCGCTGGTTGACATCTTTCATAATGGATTGGCCTTTAAAGCTAAGTGTTCACCACACCAAAAGCGACACTTTAATCCATAAATAAGAGGGTAAAGCGCCAGTGCAGTGAGTGTAAATCATTATTAGAATCAATGGAATACTTGGCATGGGACGACTGCGGTCGAATGAATAGAACTATGCTTCAGAGCTCAAGTCAGAGCGATAAATAACTTAAAGATCGTGTGAAGGGACACAATACCTGCCCAATCTTTCTGCTCCGTCATTTCATCTATTATTTAACGCATTCCTCAAACCTCTGATGAACAAAAACCAGAGCCATCAACTCTACGTAAAATGAAATCATAAAATCGCGCTGCTGGAAATCGAGGACACATTCGGTCGGAACAGAATTTAATTTGCGTCATTTCTCGTATACACCATCTGCTGTCGTCTGTGTGCTATTTAGACTTATTTTAATCCGCATGCGTTTCGGTAATTGTATGATTCATGCCAAAGATGTGAGGTGATGAAGTCTTCTCGACCTGCGAGCGTTCATTCTAGTGGTTGAGTGCTGGACACTCTGACACGTGCCGGGAATTTTGAAGAAAAACTGCAATTGCCGCACGAAACTTGCAGTATTTTTAGAGCTGATAGCATGAAACTCAGAACAAGATCCAAGCGAGCCGAGGCTTGGAAAAAATTAATTGATATTGAAAAATTACCAATAATGCTGAATCATTTTCTGAGCTGTGGAAGATATCGAGTTCTCAAGTCGATCACCGTCCCTGACTCCTGTGGCTCATGTATTTATTTTTTTTAAATTTGGTTTAACGAAGGCGGGGCGAGATTTTTATGTAGTGTCAGCAGCTGACGTACTATGGAGACGTGAACCCGAAATTATTTTGGCGTTAAGGCTGTATCTAGCTTTACGAAAAAAACTAGCTGTAGCTTTATGTATAGGAGCAATAAGGCTGCATTTAGCTTGCTACTAAAAACCAGCAGCATCCGTATGAACGTTGACTTTGAAATCTACACAGACGATGAAGAAGTAAAGCTTCTTTGCGTCGCTCTATGATCGCGCGGCTAAACCTCGCCGCTTTATTTTAGCGGCTGGTGAATTTATTTGCTGCCTGGAACCGTGTTCGCGCGACAGGCTCTCTGCTTTTCATGCCCTCCAACTTCATGTTAGTGCTCGACAGACTCGATGTTGGGAGGGTAACATCGTGTGCGTGCGGGTGAGCGTTACGAATTTATCTCCTACCTGAAAATCGGGTCTTCTTGACGTACACTATACCGTTGTTGTTAGCGATAGTCTCATTTCAAATGACTGTCTTGTTTTCGTGTGTGGCAACATCGTTTTCGTGTGTGGCAATGTTGTTTTCATGTGTGGCAATCTTGTTTCGTGGGTGGCAATCTTGTTTTCGTTCCCAAAGATCTCTATTTGCGCCTGATAAATTCCATTTTCAGGGAAAAATAGCGTGTGTCCCTACCCAATGTATTGCTCTCAACTTATCACGATGAACAAAACTCCGAAACAAACTTCCGCCGTCTTGCTAGGATTTATTTATCCGACCTTGGTCGAAGTTTTCAGACTCAGCGACTCTTATATTCATCTCTAGAACGTTAGTTGTAAGGTCACATCAGTCAAAACTCAAGGCATCTTCTAAACAACGAAGCCAAATCAAAGTTTTTCCTACTAAATGAAAGCAAAGCTCTCCTTCGCCACCAATTACTGGACCACTCTGCCAGACGTAATGAGGCTTATCTGATATGCCATGTAGTCAACACTGCTGAGCACCACAGGCCGTCGTTCCACCACCACGGCTACACATATAGACAAGAAGCCCTCAACCACTCCTCATCGATTCATTACTCGCTGGGAACAAAGCAGAGAAGGATTCAAGGCTGTCCAGCAGCACAATACTATCGCCGATGAACTTTGCGGTTCGTTTTGAACTGATGGCAGTCATTCGTTATTCAGGGGCCTGCACGCAAGCTGGGCGGGATCGATGGCGCAGTTTAAAGCAAAGCTCTCGCTTTTCTTTCAGTTTTTCTGGTCGACTTCGTTTTGCGTCGAGGCTGCGAGCGGCGCCTCCACACGCCCCAAAAAATCCTTCACGAGGCACAGAGCGGCGCCCTGATTCGCTAATGGCGAATGTGGAAGACCCTTCACACGATCAGTCAAAGTCTGAAGACAGTGTCGAAAGACACCCGAGTAAGGGCATCGATTGCGAACTCGAGAATTGTGAGCAGGAATTTTAGTATTCGATGTCCATATTTGGGTGTCTTCCAACGCTGTATTCGGACTTTCCTTGACTGGTCAAGAGAAGGGTCGTCAAGTAACATGTCCATTTAAAATCGGATGGAATTCGAGAACTTCGAGAATTAGTGATGCAAGACTCAAATTTCTGAATTACTTAATCTATGGAACAATTATTTTCAATAATTTGTGGTTTCACGAATAATAAGGACTCATGAACTATGGTGATGTACTGCGCTTGTTTCAACTGTCAACAGTTGATCAAAACACACAATCCCTTCACCGACACACCACTACGGAGAGTACATCAAAACTTCGACTCTCGAGACTGATTCACGAGCTTGGAAAAGAATTTCCGAGTGTTCGAAAACAGAGAAAAAGATCGGAAACCGAGGCACTGTTTTAACGTAAGAAGCCATTGAGGACTGAACCATACGGCGTGTGAACCAACAGCTCAGTTGTTCGGTTACTTTGTGCTACAAGGTTCAGCGAGTGGAAAATCCAAGGCCCTTGTATATTCAGTCAGATGAACAATTTTAGTTATTCGTTAACATTTCTCATTGGCGAGAGCAAATCGACCTCGGTCGTGTGATGATAGACCGGTTGCAGTCGCTGTTCAGGTGGCAGCGGTGCATTCACACGGGGTGTGTGATCGACACTGACCGTGTGAATGCGACAACCACGGCGTCCACATATGTCGACAGTGACCGTTGACATTTTAAAGCTTATAATCAGATAAATATTCATCCCTGTCATACTCGTATTGTGTTGTGGTGACAAATGACGGCAATAAACGGAAGTTGAAGCTTCCTTTGTTACGCTTTAATGAATTTTCGCGTAATAACTTTCAAGTGACTTCAGCAAGCAAAAAACATCGCATCTTTTTTTTCCGGATGCTGTTACCATGACAGAAAAAAGCTGGAGTTGAAGGATGAAAATTCATTTAAGCCTTTATGTCCATACAACACACACAACACACAACACACACACAACACACACACACAACATACACACAGCCCGCAACACACGCACAACACACACACAACATACACACAGCCCACAACACACACACAACACACACACAACATACACACAGCACACACAACATACACATAACACACAGTTGAGGCCCTGAAGTCTCGTTGAAATTTAAATTTCGTGTACATTACTATGACGGTATTAAGGTTGCTTTTCAACGTCCAGTCACGCACGTGAGGCCTACAGTGCCCGTTGCAGTTCACTCTTATTCATACTTTTTACATTCGAACATTCACTCCGACATGCAGACACCAAATAAAGAATAAGATTGGTTCACCGCAAGGAACACCTTCGGGCCGCGAAGTGTTCAATAATGTTCATACCTCACCATGAGACTCGTGAGAGCGACTGAACGAGTGTCGCTTGACACACTCACACACACACACACACACACAGACTTGACGCTTCAAAAAAATCATCTCTCTTGTATATTCTGTACCCTAGGTTGTCCCTCCGAAAGAGGGTAACACGGTCAATCGTATATAAGGGTCTGAAGAATTTTGGCAAATTCCCATGCCCTCTAATTTGTGGGGTTTGCAAGCATGCATATATGTAGACGCAAGCCTACGATTGATCTTCCTGGAAAATTCACGCATTTAGGTTCCAAGTCGAGCTTTTGTGGCTCCATGACGACCGCGGCTGCTGGGACACGTTTGGCTCGAGTCCCTCTCGTGGACCATCGATTTGGCCGATGACCTCTTTACGATGCATTTGGGTGTGTCGTGCATTGCTTCATGACCTGGTATTAATTGTGTCCAGCATCACACGCAGTCCAATGTGCCAGACATGTGTGGCCTGGCTGTGTGTCCAGCATCACACGCAGTCCAATGTGCCAGACATGTGTGGCCTGGCTGTGTGTCCAGCATCACACGCAGTCCAATGTGCCAGACATGTGTGGCCTGGCTGTGTGTCCAGCATCACACGCAGTCCAATGTGCCAGACATGTGTGGCCTGGCTGTGTGTCCAGCATCACACGCAGTCCAATGTGCCAGACATGTGTGGCCTGGCTGTGTGTCCAGCATCACACGCAGTCCAATGTGCCAGACATGTGTGGCCTGGCTGTGTGTCCAGCATCACACGCAGTCTAATGTGCCAGACATGTGTGGCCTGGCGGTGTGTCCAGCAAGACACGCAGTCCAGTGTACCAGACATGGTCAATTCCAGACTCAAGCCATTATCCCTACTGCAATTCTGAAGATAAACGAGCAGCATAGAGTAAATTGAGGCACCATATACAGTATATTTGAGACACATTATATGGAGTTGTAGTTTACAGTGCATTTAGGTGTAGAACTCAAGTACAGCATACAACATACGGAGGTACAGCACACAGTATAGTGGGGTACGGTATAAAGTATACTGAGGTACAACATATATTATAGTATGCTGAGGTGCAGTGTAACGAGCGTAAAGCGGAGCCCATTCTCAGGATATACGTCAGTATGACGTGCTTCTTGTGAGTGGCCTCTCATGATTCTCACCAAGAATATGTGGAATTCATCGTATGATTCCCAATGCAGACTATCACTGCTTGGCGTCATTCACAGTCGTCTTCAGGATTCCCAATGCAAACTGTCACTGCTCGGCATCATTCACAGTCGTCTTCAGGATTCCCAATGCAGACTGTCACTGCTCGGCATCATTCACAGTCGTCTTCAGGAACGCTCTTCAAATACGCTCACTCACGGAGCTCTACGCATGTTTCGAGTTTCGAGTTCAAGACGATCAATGACTTGGAAATATTTCAAAACCGTTGTAATTTCTACACTAAACATGATATACGACTCGTATATTAGGTACTCGTACTCGTACGTATATTAGGCTATTTGTGTATAAATGTAATTCGCAGCACGAATGCGACGCAAGCTGGGTCACGCCGTAGAATTATTGAACATCAATGAACAGCTACAATCTCTGAACTGATGATGCACGTACTGCAAGGTAAACACCTTGCAATACCTTCCAATTTCGGAATACATTGCAATGCCCTTGCAATCTCCTTGCATACCTTGCAATCTCTCAATACATTGCAAGGCCTTTACAATCTCCTTGCATACATTGCAATCTCTCAGCACATTGCAATGCCCTTGCAATCTTCTTGCATACCTTGCAATCTCTCAGTACATTGCAATGCCCTTGTAATCTCCTCGTATACCCTGCAATCTCTCAGTACATTGCAATGCCCTAGCAATCTCCTTGCATATCTTGCAATCTCTCAGTACATTGCAATGCCCTTGCAATCTCCTTGCATACCTAGACAATCTCTCAGCTGATGACGTACGTACAGCGCGGTAAATACTTTGAAGAAGTCAGTGACCATCCTTCGATGTCCTATTAACATGAATTCGTACCGTAAATACATGCACCAGTGTCCTTTGGAAGTGTATCTGTGTCACCTAAACATTCATGAATATCACACAAATATTCATCAATTTCTCATAAACATGCCTCATAATTATACAAACATGCATGGGTGTTATTCATACTAGTATCGGTATCGTAAAAATGTTCATAAGTATCTCATAAATATGCATCGGTATAATGTAAATATTTGTCAATAACATACTGACGGAGGCATCGGTGTCACTCTGTACAGTCCTTTGTAGCACAACATATTCCAGTGTACAGAGATTATTGAGTGCGTACAGAACGATGAGGAACATTTTAAAATGAGTACCCTGAAAAAATCGAATACACATTCATGCAGGTTCAGACTTTTCGGATCGTATTCTACCCTAACACTGTAAAAATTACCCTATATTTGTCGAGAGGTTCCCTCCCCTTACTCCGAGACCCTCTCACCAGATACACACCTTAATTCAAGCAAAGCTACGGACACAGCATGACTGATATGATCGCCTGCATGATAGTACCAGAATAATTAAAAATATGAATCAAAGGACTGTTGTTTAATTCAGAGTATACATGATTTATCAGTAGAGCACGGCAGCTTGACTTTCACGGAACAAAGAAGTGCTTCTCTTGGAAAAGGAAGCTCAAGCCTCGCATTCATCAAATTGCTCACCCATCAATAGTAATAAAATGTTGAAAGCCCAACGATGTACTATATGTCAACTGTGTTGGTATTAATAAAGGGTTTTCTTTTTTTCTCTATTTCTTTACTATGAAATTAAGGTTGTTGCATTCACACTTCACCCTTGTACTGGAGCGTCAGTTTGTACTTTCTTCGATTAAATTTCGTATACGTGCATCGGCTAAAGTAACATTTTTTTGTGTTTTACGCAATTCACGTGTAGCTTTGTCTCATATAACATTGCCCCGAGTCTCAAATAATTTAGCTCTGTGACTCATATAACATGGCTCTGTGCACCCCACAAGGTATCTTTACGACCAATGAAATAAAGTTTGTATCAAGAGTTTGGTGCTTTGTTAAACAAAAACTTGAAAGACGCACTTTGAACACGTTTTACCCAACGGTAAAACGTGTTGGAATTAATAAAGGTTCTTTGAAGCTTACTAAGTCAATTACATTCACACAAGCTTTAACAGGCTTGACGAAAAATTTTGTCAGTCAAAGTAGCTTTTTTCCGTTACTCAATGCCTGAAAATTGATTAATAAAAAAATAAAGCATGTCGAAGATAGACACAAGCTACCTACATTAGTGCTAAAGAAATTCACGCGGCTCGTATTTTAACGCGTCTATTTCCCTTTGCCCAATTTTTCTTTCATAAAGTAAAGCGAAGAGCACAATTAAGACTAGAGCAGCTACCTGCACCAACACGAGTGGAAACTGACGACACAACTGCACAGGTAGTGTCACGTACGTGTTAGAATTCACTAACTCTCCCAAACTCAAGAAATTTTTCAATTTGAAGCAGACATTTTTGTTTCGTTTCAGAGATATGAAACAAATGCGTATAACAGAGTGGGAACAATCATAACAGCAGTCCTGCTGGCCATTCACTAACCTTCATGTATTCGAACACACCAGTAAACGTAAGTAACGTCACACTTGGCTGCCTATGAAGCTACTGCATCTCTTTTCGCTGTCTGGTCCTGACTACAAGCTGCCCAGCACATGGCAACGACCATCAAACATTCCGCGCTCTTCGATTTTCCAGAACCCTCTCATGACCTGAGAATAATGCTATATATGACGCCACCGTCAAAGTATACATATTTTCAAAAAATTAGGGGCTGTAAAAAAAACAGTTTTGCTAATGTTTTTGGTTGAAGTGTACAAAGTGCATGCAAGTTGTAGTAAATTTATTTTAGAGGGGTTGTACCGTTAAACAAATAGAAAATAATTGTCGTTTTTTGTTCCCCCTATTTAGCTATAACATAACTAAAATAATTTTTATGCAACCCAGCTTGATGTTTTTATTTTAGAGCATTTTCATCAATTTACGCAACAAATATAAGTATACATAGAAAAAATTTGATCAAATGGATAAGAAACTTTTTGGGAGAAAAATAGACGTTACACTTACTCCTATTTTTGCATATTCAAATGGATGTACTCTGAATCGTACTCTGTGACCTTGCATTCCTGCCCTATTCCAGATACTCCTGGGCAACCTTCCGTTCCCGAGCCGACGTAAATTCCGGAATATATTCAGGTTTACTCTAGATGTATATAGATACTCTATATCACTGTATAGCGCTATCTTGAAGTAATAATCATAAAAACTAGTCACACGACCCGTCAAGAGTGATTTCACTTACTACATACATTCAATCCTAAAATAAATGGTATTTTTCTAATGAAGCATGTAATGAATCACAAATATACCTCATCGTTTCCTTTGTAATCAACTATTCCCAACCAAACTATATTAACCAATATACTGTCATATCGTATTCCATGGAATAAAACCCTAATTTTTTATGATTACATTTATTTAAGATTGGATATTCAGTATCCAACCAGGGCTGCTTACAGTAATATTCTCATATAAAACACTGATAAGGGGCACAGAAAGACCAACCAAGCAAGCAGTCAAGCAACCAAAAACTGCGTACCATTATAATAATAGATGGATGAATTATCTCTATTTTCTCTGAGGCAGATAATCAATCGCGCCTTTCCTCTCCCCCTCCCAATCCCCCCCTCCTCTCCCCATTTTTCTAGTTGTGATGAAAGTGTAGTCAAAGATGGGGACTAGTTCTTTTGCCTTCCTAGAGGGAATTTCATGATCCATCATTTATTTAAGAGTTGGGATTTGAGTAGAAAAGCATCGGTGGTTGGAAGCTGGAAGTGGACCAGGTACTTCGCGGCCCTGCACCTAGCGGCTCTTCCCTGCACCTAGCGGCTCTTCCCTGCACCTAGCGGCTCTTCCCTGCTGCGTGGCGGCTCTTCCCTGCTGCGTGGCGGCTCTTCCTTGCTTTGTAGCGGCTCTTTGAAACGGCTCACGTACATTGCAAGATGTGTAAAATTTCATTCTTCAAACTGTACTCCATTTCTTATACAATATCCCGTTCAATATTGCTCACAATAGCACTGAATGTAGCACAAAAAACTAAAGTGAATCACCAAGTATTTGATTGGCGATAATGTGGCAATGAAGCACAATTGGGACTTGATGATGGTGTAAGTGTGACGTCAGTCGTAAGGAGAGGGCAAAGATTGTGGAATGTCACACAGTGCCTTGACATATGTAAGTATTGACACAACTCTATTTCTGATGTGTTTTGACGTATTAAGAAAGAGTACAGGTAGTTCAATGAACATGCATATACAAGAATATTTAAACAGAACACAGACGTGGGAGCGGTGGGGCATGTAGTAGCTCACGCACAACTGAGCGAGGTCCTCTCATCGTGAAGAAAGTTCTATTCAGAATCGATACCGATATTTGAACGCCCCATGTCATGGGACAAGTTTGTGAATAAAAAACATAAGTGGTGAGTCACTTCGCGGTGGAGCATTCAAGTCTAACGCCGCACTCGCTCAAGATGATCAAATCCCGGTAAAATATGACTCCAAAACTAGTCTAAATGAAAGATCAACTCTCGAACAAATGTCTTACCAATAGGTATAATAGGCACAACTTGAATACCTTCAGTATGGTGCACAGGAATTATAATATTGTCAAAGAATCTAGTACAATTCCTTCTATAGGTCCTGTAGAACTCTACACGATGTTTAATACCTTATACATGTTGTATAATGCCCTCTGTGCGTTGTATAGTACCTTGTACATGTTGTATAATGCCTTCTGTGCGCTGTAGAATACCTTATGAATGTCCTAGTCTACTCGGAATTCATCTCGTAGAAGAGAATTATGAGCTTCATTTAGTGAATTCACAATACAACAACACAAAATGTATGGTTTGAGACTCGTTACAAGTGGTATCACGGCACCAAAGCGCGTAGAAGAATGAGACCGTAAATTTCCCTTAAGAATTTAGAGAATTCAAAACCCCTGATCTCGCAGTAGCATTGGGTAGCCCACCGTATGACCGACTTCAAAACTTGGAGAAAAAATCCGGAATTTTGTAGTAATTCTAAGCCATAGCATAACAGCTCTGTCAGGTGCTTCGTGTTTTACAGAAGACGTCTGAAGTCCTAGGAGTAATGTTGTCCACTGTTAATCATCCGAAATCATGAGGATTATGATTTGTTTGTTACAACTACGAATATGGTTAACATATCTTCTGTATTGGGTGGCGGGATATAAAAATATGGCTCAATTTATGACAAAAAAATTAAAATATACGATTTATGTCGAAAACTTTCAAAACATATATGATGTGGAATAAAGGCTCAGTATGAATGACGAACAAACGTGCGTTGCCTGTCTGTTCATGGCAATTTTTTAGAGTTCATAACTCTCTCGGTCTGCCCTAAGGCGTGTATGTAGGTATCATTTTTCAGCAATTAGAAGAAAAATAACTCTTTAATCATGTAATTATATTCCCCCCCCCCCATTGAATTATTTTGAAAGATCACTATTTAGTAACAAGAAAATCAACATGATACTATATTATCTTCTAATTTGTATGTCCTGCCCTAAAAGTCGTTAAACAACCATGGACACGTCAGCATGATCATCCTACCTCTCGTATTCTCCCATGGCTACCTGACTGAGCGGAGCGAGCGAATTTCAAGAACGGACTCCGCAACTTTCCTGTGTCGTCAGCTGGCATTGCCGGACTGGCAGTTGTTGAGAGAGGTTGTGAGCGCGTGTTAGCTATACTTTGTGGTTCGGGTGATAGTGCAGCGAGTTGAAATGGATACAGATGTTAGAAACAGGAAGAAAAAAGCTACTGGGAAGTCTAATGGCGTGCCCCATAAGGCCGACAGCATTGATGACGATGTCTTGAAGAAGAAAGTGGCTGAGAAACTTAAAAGCGTGAATCCTGAAAGAAGAAGAGATTCGGTGAGTTCACAGAAAGTTTTAATTGCACATTAAATCGTTGGAATTTAGATACGTGCACATTAAAAGTGCATTTCCAAATTTATGAATAGCTTAGAAATTGTTAGCATATTTTCTTACTGAATTGGTTGAGGTTTTAAATCCATGTCACTGAGCGCATGTATTAGCTTTCTAGCATCCGACTCCAATATAGCGAACTCGTTGTGGCTACCCCGTTACAAGACTCCTGTAGTCGTGCATTGCATCCTATCTCAAGCGCGTAATTCGAACGTTTCACGGTCCGTATACTAAAGAAATTTGACGTAGAAGCAGTGTTACACCGTTATTTTATTTGTTTTTCTGTATGT
Organism: Orchestia grillus; assembly: GCA_014899125.1. Classification (NCBI taxonomy): domain Eukaryota; kingdom Metazoa; phylum Arthropoda; class Malacostraca; order Amphipoda; family Talitridae; genus Orchestia; species Orchestia grillus. The sequence continues at coordinate 20,399 of VOMN01088757.1, forward strand.
GTAATATGTTTGAATGGGAATTAGGGTAGACTATGGAGAAACGTCTGCGCCAAAGTTCCCCAGTCTACTATTTAACTATTCCATCTGTAACCAACTTTTATGGGTATTAGAAAGACAATAAGAAACCATTTCCCTCTACGAACCGTTACCGGCTTTCTAAACAAGCTGCTGCATTAACACGAGCACTTTAGTGTTGTGTGTGTTTGAGTTTTTTACATTTTTGCGTGCAGGTGTTTTTAGAAAGCATGTCCTCTCCAGGAAGGTGTGTGAGGCCCACTAACACCGCGGACTTCAAACATCGGAAACGTTATTCCTTGTGTTTTTTGTTGATGACTTCCATCAATGCCAGTGTCTGCGTGACGCTGTCGGTTGGCTGGAGGCTTTTTTGATGGGGGAATAGTTGCGATGTTTTTCAAATTTTGACCGTCATATGATAATTATTAATTCTGTGCATTCAGAACACCTAAGAAATTCATTGAAAACTATGAAATGTATCATTAAGCATAAGGCGTTTAAATAAGGTAATCTCCAACTTCAAGTGTTCAATACTAAATTTTAGCGCTTTCAGCTTCTGCTGTCGAATTATCTGATCTTCTTTCGGGTAATTAGTAATTATCTATCTTGAGATACACAATTGCGGTAATTTATCTCCACGGCAATAAACACCGCCAAGTATTCTGTGCACACAGTAGAGCGCTTCAGTTTACAAGACGCGCCCTTTAACCCTTGCCCCACCGAATTATTTTGGCGGACAGGCGGCACTCCGCCTGGCTGGAACCACGAGCGGCAGGCATCTTGTGAAATCGACTGTGAAATTTGCGTAGACTGCGAAGGGTTAATCCACGGAAGCTTTAATTCACGATAATTATTTTGTGACGATGGGTGTAGTAGTAGAAGTAGTAGTTGAGGAATGCGTGCCCTGCACCGCCACGCAGGCAGGTCGCAGAGCGGACCTGCCTGCGCTGCACTCGCCGCTGGACGCTGCTAGGTCGGCCTGCTCTGGACCGCCTGCTGGATTTGTTGTCGCGCTTTCCTGGCTGCTGGCCGACGTGGCAGTCGGTCGGGGCGGTCGGTAAAATTGGGTGATGGGGTAATTGTGTGGTGTGGGTGATGGTGTAATTCTGTGGGTGTGGGTGATGGTGTAATTGTGTGGGTGTGGGTGATGGTGAAGAAATGCATGGCAGTATAATTCTGCATGTTGTTGCAATTAAGTGTAATAATATGTGCTTAATTGTGGAATTACGTGCGATAGTGCAATTATGCATGTTGTTGTAATTTTGTAGCATTGCTTAATTATGACTCGGTAATGATGCAGGATTGCGCAATAATGCAGGATTGCGTGCAATCGCCCGGGACATCCGACCGAAGTTTGCATGCGCTGCTGCAGCCGTTCTATTATTATTGATTGGAGGCGGCAGCAAAATTCCATGGAATATGAAGCTGGGTCTGCAGCCTGTGGTGGGTTGCTGTCTCCTGGTGACGTCATCTGGCTCACAGATAAATTTCGTTTGCATCGTTCCTAAGAAGGAAAGGATGTACGCGGGAAATATATATCGACTGTTGAGAGAAGGCATATTTTACGAATGACCATCAGGGAGGTTCACTGAGAAATGTTTGGCTTCAGTGGACTGCTCTGGCTAGGCAAGTGGGTTAGGTTAGGTCAGGTTAGGTTAGGTACATTTGTCTGTCCTATGCTATGGAGACAGGCGACCTCAGGGGAGCTTTGTTAGGTTACCACAGTTGTAGATAGGCCTTCGGGATTTCTGTCTTTCGTGCCCACTTTGCTTCTTTCAACTCCATTCTTTGCTATCTGTTCGTTTTTTTTCTTCCTCGTTTTTCTTAAATTGCTTTTTCTATGCGCAGGGAATCCTGTGTTGGTACACATCTTGTTCATAGGTTTCCCATTCTCTCCAGTTCGTACTGAACGTTCCTTTCTTTTTGCCTTCGTTCGATCACATTTCAAGTGTATAGGGAACTTTAAATAACTAATAATCCAATCTAAGCAGACTCTTTACCTCTTCTTCCCTAGTAAATTGCCGAGCTCAACCAATAAGGTTGAGTCCTTCGTCAAATTAGTCCTTCGATTGGTGAAAACCTGGGCGTTTTGACGTGTATTAACCGTGCATTATAGTTTTCTTTTAATTGTACTTTGTAATCGCAATCTTTAATTTTTTTCAATCGCATTTTTGAATTTTTAAATTACGCTTTTTAATTCTTTTGAATTGAGCTTTTTGATTTTTCAGTTGGGCGTTTTCTTTCATGCCCTAATGAGAGGAAAATTGCTGAGCGCATCTCAGGCCTCCATGGCCCAGCGGCGGCGGCGTTCCCGGGCGCAGTCGAAAAAATCGCATTTCTTGAAATTCCGTGCGACTCGCGGGCGAAAATAACTACCAGACACCTAACGTGTACCGAGTGAACACAACTCGACGTGTCCCTGTTCGCGTAGTGTCAAGTGGGAGTCTAAAGTATCCAACATACCTGCGCAAGGTGTCCCCGCACCTGCTGGTCTCGCACCTGGAACCAGGCTGGGACACCCCACTCGAGCCTCGTCCTTTGCAACAGCAGTTTCCCGGCAGCGCGAGTCCTGGCGGCCCAAGCTATTGCTCAATGGACGAAACGTGACTTCAGCCGTGCGGAGTTGGGGGCGTACTTGCGTCCTAGTTTTGAACGAAGGAATAAGGAGTCCTAGCTCAGAATCGTATGCCGTAGTGTGTGGCACTGTGCGTGTGGCACACTGTGCGTGTGGCCTGCTGTGCGTGTGGCCTGCTGTGCGTGTGGCCT
>VOMN01088763.1:0-12136 GCA_014899125.1 Orchestia grillus
GGCGCGTTTGCAGAGCTTTTCCATGAATAAGGAGACAGAGTGCGTGAAGGAGAGGCGTCAATGTGTTCAAAAGCTTGGTGAACTTCAGCATTCAGACGAGCCCCTTATGTTGTGAGGGACAAGAAATCGAACACAATTCGTCTTCAGTAAATCGATGCAATGAGGGTTACATATTATGAAGCTTCCAGAGCAACAACTGAGCTGCCTCCGACCGAAGATGTCTTTTGATGAGTTTATTATTATTATTTCTCATTTCTAAGTTAATTGGGAGTGTTCAGTTCAGTTGGATGACTGAAAACGGACATTACTGAAAGTATTCTGTGTGTGTGTGATTTATTTATGGAAATAACACACAAACATAAGTGGATGTTATTCTTGGTCGGTGTCCAGTGCCAAAAGCGAATGCCTATAATTTGTATACTAATATTTTTCTCGTTTGTGAAGTTTGGGAACGGTCTCCTTCGAACGTTTCCGGCGTCTGATATTGTCATGATGAAAAGTCCTGATTAAAAATGTGGCACAAAAAGTGACCAATGTATTGTATTTTAATTCATGTGAATCTGTTTGTCCGCTGATGGACTATTTCAAATTGTTCGCGAATTGTCTTGCAAAATGAAGTATTCTATTACGATACTTTAGCGTCTAACACTTCTATTGAAGCACTTTAAAGTTTCGAAAAACAATTTCATACGTTATTCCTTAATTTCCGTCCCTTGTTCCTTAGTTTCCGTCCCATATTCCTTAATTTCCATCCTATAGTCCTTGATTTCTGTCCCTTATTCCTTAATTTCTATCCTGAAATCCTTAATTTCTATCCTGTAATCCTTCATTTCCGTCCCTTATTCTTTAATTACCACCCTTTATTTCTTAATTACAGTCCCTTATTCCTTAATTTCCGTTTCTGTGTACATCTCTCGCATTTTCTATCGCGTTACTAATCAGCTCGTTTTCGTTTCAGATGCTGGATTGGGCTCCCGAACACTTTGGTCTGGAGCGTCAAAGCGACCGACAAAGGCACCACCAGCGCTGCTGACTGCTCTGACCAGGCGAACTGCTGCCATAATTTTCGTGTTGCAGTGACCGTTAAAAGACCGTCGTAAGCTGAACCTGCCTGGGAGTCCAGTCTTGGCGCATCGTGGAGCTCTGCCACACCACTTCTAAAATGGACATCTCCTACTGCAGTCATACCTTGTATCTCAAAATCAACATTTCCGTCTGACTTGCTAAAGGCTGTTTCACAATAGCCTTCTTTCGCCTCGCGCAAGCTCTGCGTTTGTCAACCCTCCCATTCCCAGCTTGATTTGCTGAGCATCATCGAGCAATCGCGGCTGCAACGTCTTTCTAGCTACGGTGTGGTTGCGATTTTTCTGCAAGCTGCGGTTGCAAATTCAACCAACCCTTGTCTCAAGAGTTTAATTCGCCCCTTTCTTGGTTGACCTTCATCTGCCCCGAGTTTCTTGTTAGAAGTCGACCTCATTGACCCTTATTTAGTAGTAATCATCACGCGAATAACAAACTGGAGCTGAACTCAAGAGCAGGTTATCTCAGTCTCTAACTAAATCCACGCCATTGAGACCAAACAACGCGCAAGGATTTCTTGGAGGTCGGTCGCTTCAAATGAGTGCAGTGATCTTGCGTCGGAAATGCTACTCGGTCGACAATAGAAATTCAAACGATTAAATCACAGGGCAAACGAAATCGCTCGTGAAACTACAGATCGTTTGGATTAATCGTCTTCTTTAATCACCGCATCCGTTTCGCCTTGCAGAATCTTCGGCCGACTTTCCTTCCATCAAGTCGTCGTCAAAATGGAACGTCAGATCCCGCACATCCTCGACGTGTTTACGTCATCACCTGGCGCACGTCGGAGGATGCGGGCACACCTCGTCAGTGCGGTGAGGGAACGACTCGTCGTGACGTGGCTGTTTGCATTAAGCCTTTCTAGCGTTTATTTACCGCGTGTGATTTACATTTGGCGTAGTACTACAATCAAATCTGAAACGACAAATAATTAACTAAGCCCAAGAGCGACACTACTTGGCCGAAATGAGCTACTGAGCTTCTAGTGCAAATAGTAAAACGTGTTATAGAAGCAGAAAATTCGATGCTGTAATTATAATTATTATTAAAATGGTGTCATCGGAATTACTAAAAACATCTTTCAATATGTGATACATGTTGAAAGTGGGAATTTTTTGTGTGAACCTTTGCTCATCTTTGTTATTGTTAATTTTATTTAAAGTTTAATTTCAATATCTTTTTTGCATGGGTTCTCCGCAAGTGAAGATTCCAGCACTCTAGCTATGATATTCAGTGCCAAAAAGATTTTTGACTCCTTGCATTGTACCACATAACAAAGTGTGCGTGAAAACCAAGTTGCGCTTCCTCGTCGGTGTAACACTTGGGCCTAACGCATCAGAGGCGAGACGTTTGAAACAAAAAACTTAGGAATATTCTTTTCCTGCCGAATTATTTCTATAGAGCGGTAGTTGCCAAAAGGATGTAGGAATCACCATACAGGAAATGTTATCGAAACTGATGATAGCGTCATGAACTGATCATCTCGTCTTCAGAATTTAATTCTCTAGTGGAAATACATCACAGAACTTTCGCAGCGTCAGTCTCGAGATGGGAGATAGATTTTCCGCTTTTGAACTGATGCCTCGAGGGAGACTTGTAGTGAGAGCTCGGTTTCGCCGTGTTGAAGGGAGAGGATGTGATGCAAAGTTGTTGATTCATAACATTCATTTGGTAGTTTTTGTGTAAAATGTTTGATTCATGTCATGTTACTTATACATTATTCACTCATGTCCATTCGAAAATCATCTTTTATGAATAATGAAAATAATCCATCAACGATGTGAAACGTTTTCAACCAAAAATTTCATTGCTTGAATTTGTTTCGTTTAGCTTCAATGGCCGAGAGCGTTTACTCTCAACGAACTTGAGTGTGTCACGTAGCTCGATGAAATTTACATAATTCATCCTGCAAGACTTATTAGGGAACTCAGTATTATCAATCCGGAAACAATTTCATACTACAATACTTTCATAAAATACTTTGGTTCCGCAGTATTGTTGAGCGATAATATAACAGAGCTAAAAGTCGTCTTTTTTTGCAGGACAAAGAAGAGTTTCAGAAGAATCCTGGGAGCGACTCGGCGGTCTCCGTCGGTTCGAGTGATGACGAGAGCGACGAGCAGAGACACATCTCTAAGTATTTCGACTACCTGAACGAAGATGACTTCACCGGCAGCAGTCAACGAAAGAAGAAGAAGAAATCGGCGAACCCAAGCAAGGAAAACTCCAACAAAGACCCTAAGCCAGCTGAGGAAAAGAAGGGCGGCGTTCAGGATAGGAATGAGAAAAACAAAACCAGCGGTGACAAGAAAGATAAATCAAACCGTAAAGGAGAGCATGAAAAAGATATCAGACACATTGAGCGACACTTGTCAATGAAAAAAACTATCAGGAAGAAAATGATGAGAGATCTGCAACAGGCTTTTGTCGAAGATCCTAAGGATCTTCAACAAGATCCGAAAAGTCTTGCTGATGACAAGAAAAATAACATCGACATAAACAATTTAACGTTTTCTAAGAATCGAATATCTAAATCAGAACACAATTTTTTGGATATGCTAAAAGAAGACCAAGGTAAGGAGCGGAAAGGACTTCGGGCTCTCATTGACTTTAGAAAAGACAAATCTTCCGCCTCTTCGGCAGGAACAAACCAATCTGGAGTGGAAGAAAAGTCAAAGTCGTGTGAATCAAAGACGTCCGACGCAAAACATTCGGATGATAAAACTCTGAAAACTTCTGTTACTACCAAATCATCGGAAAACAAACCAAACCAAATGAAACAATATAGTAGCAAATTTAGTGACGATGATTCTGGCCATGACTCGCCAACTCGAGAGATACTAGAGCCTTTTGATAGAAGATGCAAAAGTCGTGACGATCTTACAAGTGTCGCTGGCACACAAGATGGCGATTGCGGAGTACAAGATGGCGCTGGCAGCAAGGAGGATGGAGCGATTTCGAAGAAACCCAGCTTCTGGAAGCGATTCACTGGAAAAAGCAAGACAAAACGATGAGCAAATCCGTGCGTTGAAGGTTGAATATGAATTTAACCACTCATTTTTGCTATAATTTTTCCATAGATGCAGTATAGGGGTTTTGTCATTTCGTTAATAGCTTAATACGTGAATAGATCTCCTCCTTAGTTGTACCCTCTCAGTAAGCCGTTAGTTTTAGGTATCTAAAATCTGCATTAACTCTATGTCAGCTTTAATAATACAGATTTCCGTGCCTACTGACTAAATGTATGTTCATATGAACTGCTTGCCCACCTGAAATGCCATAGAGCATTTCTCAGAAGCAACAACGTGTCTTTGGAAGGTTTAGTTTTCACATATGCATTTGTTTGTAAATAGGCCACTCAATATTCCAAGTGAACTTATTACAGTTGGACTTATGGTGTCCGTCGTATGTAGCCAAACTAAAACATGTCGTATGTATAGGCGGCCCTGGTCTAATGAATCGTCTACAAGACGGAAGAGACTAAGTTATTCGTTTAAAAAGTTCATTTTCTTCGTCTTTACATAGAAGAGGAACCTTCCATCATGGTTCAAGCTTAACTCACGCTGTCGCCCATGACTTTCGTCACAGGTGCTCCTACTTTTCACGGTTACCTGTTGGTTAATAACTTTTTATGTATGCTTTTGCATACTTTTGGCCGTTTGCCTCAGGCGCTTACGTCCACACTCAAATAGGAGTTCTGAGTTATTGCAAGCGCGTCTGATAGAAAAATCTATCCTCGGGGGGAAAAGCGGGACTCCTGAACTTCTCTCGACAAGAATAGGGTAATAATATTTGCAATATGTGGCATACGGGGTAATAATTGTCTATCGCAGATGTTCTGAGATACCTGCCTCAGATTTATTAACAATTACAGCAGTTTGTAATTTATGCAGGGCTTTTTGTTAACCTAGGGTGGGCTTGTTATTCATTATCTCCATTTACCTTTCGGGGAGGACGTTGACGTGCTATTTTGACAACTCCACGCTAGGTCACGGACTCTTTTGTTCTTCATTTTCTGGGTACGAGGATTTTTATTGGCTAAAGTGTGACTGTCGGCCGCGTCACATTCCGAGACCTTAATATGTATGCTGATAAAGGTAATTATAATCTTTACTTGAGCGGTAGAGCGTCACCATATTAATTATTTAGCTGCGCTAGGTGATTATGCTATTTATACCTACGAAAATGTCTTTCTTGTTCCAACCTCGTCTTGTTTGAGACGATGGACTTTGTATCCTACGTGTGATCTCTTTTAGAAGAGTCTTCCATCTTCGACTTGGGCAATGTCGGCTTCTGTTACAGTAGTTTTCCGATGATGCCTCCTGGTATTGTCTACGCAGCCCTCGTCATATGGGGCCTCTAAGCTTCCATTTTTGAGATTTTATAAGTCTAATAGGGTACAAGTTCAACGTAGTTTGGGTATTGATATTTGTATTGTACATTATGTCGCTCATGAATAAATAGGCTTCGTTGTGAATACTTTACACGTTAATTGTGACTATTGATTGTTTGGTGGAAATTTCTATGTTCTTACGTAAATTTTATCCTCGCTTAAAACATTTGCCAAACCTCTATTTTTTGGTCGCTACGAGACTTAATTTTTATCATCCTTATTCCATTTTGTCGGCCTTGTACATACATTTACCTCAATAATTGCTCCCACGAACTCTGCACATGGAAAGCAGTTAGACTTTACCTAGCGTTTCCACGTGTTGAATTGAGCTGACGATTAATAAAACGTACAATGCAATATACTGAGAACACCGTATGAAGGTTTTCTACTTTGCTAGCGTAACAAACTATCGCGCCACTGCTGATGGTACAAACATGTCATCGATTTAGTTAAAAATCGGCCCAAGTCTCGTAACTTGGGTCATTGTATCGTGATGAAGAATGACGTCCTTTTTCAGATTTTTTACGAAAGGTAAGTTAATGAATTTCTCAGCCTTTTCACGCTCTTTTCAGCTCAGTTTCGTGCATTTTTTTAATGTGCCACACGTACATAATTTGTTGTCAAATTCATAGTCGCATTAAGATTAACGCGGCGATCAGAATGGATTACAATTTCATTCTCGAAATTTACTCTGAACTCGAAATGGTGGTGAGGGAACAACAAATGGTGGTGAGGGGACAACAAATGGGGGTGAGGGGACAACAAATGGGGGTGAGGGGACAACGAAAGTTGTTATTCTGACAATTGAAATAGTCCACATTACGCGTGCCGGATTCGGATCCTATTATATTGTCGTTACAGCGAAACAGATCATTTTGAAACTCTTTAATGTGTCGAGAATTTAATATTTAAAGGGCCTTGCCACGGTGTTCAAGCATTAATTTCTACGATAAAATTAAACGATGCCAAGAATAGCTCGATAAAAATTTCGACTTTGATTTCTTTGCTAGATTTCGTCGTTACGTTCATTGATATATTACAGTTGCAGTTAAACCTATTGCATTTGCTCGAAAATAATGGGCTCTCTTGTCATAAAGGAATTTGTTGATTGCTTATTTGTTCTTTTATGCAAACCCAATTGAATTTTACTTTATTTTGAACCCCCGTCGTTACAGTTGTGTTTAAAATATATACATGCACATATATTCGACTATTATTTCTACCTGGACAACTGCTTTTTGAGAGAGGATGTTTCCATACACAAAAGAAAACTTGAACATTTTCAGTTGGTTCCGTACGTAGTCCAATGATGAATAAGAGAACCAGGGTGGTAACCTTCATTATGTTGGCAAAAAAACTTTTAAAACTTTCTTGTGGTGTTACGATGGTTGTCACTCTGGTACATTTATCATGAAAACTTTTGCGCTCGAGCTGAAAATATTTATATTTATTATCGGTACGGTCATGACGAAGAGCATCCTCCCTACAAAATTTTGAATCGTAGTTGACTGCTTCAAAATTCACACCAAATAAAATTTATATTTTAGGTCGCGTAACTGCTACCAGACGTACGTGAACAATAAACTTTGATAATTGCATGGATTTTTTTAAATCAACCCTTTTTGTCTGCAGCCCTCAAAGTCCGGGAGGGCGAGAACCTTCAATCTCCTGCCCCGGCTTTTATTTTAATTTAAGAAAACTAACACGTGCCTCGAGGAACGCTGCTTGTATTCTGTAACGAACATTTCGCTCTAGCCAAATGAAGTGACCAACAACCTGCGTTGACCGAAAAAATTCGCCTTGAAAGGGGCTGGGACGGCGCTTTCGCGACTTTTCGAGACAGTAAATAAATAAAATCGTTTGCAAACGAAAAGTCTCTCGTACGGGCGAGTTCCCAAGGGCACCGACGTCAACACACAAGACCACAGCACCTTGTTCAGGAGCGGCCAGTCCAGATGTAAAGAGTGCGGCAAGATGGTCTGGCTCATTTGCTGGTTTATTAAAAGCGACGTAAATTGAAAAATGAACAAACTAATTGTGTTCTAAATTAACAAATAAGGGAATGTTGTTTGATTTTGTTTCAGGTTAAAAGAAATTATTTCCGTTTATCGAACCAACAAATGCGTCAGATCGTTTTGCTGTGCCCTGTACCTGTACGTAGTTCGAGGGGCTCTGCTGTCGGCGTCTGTTTCTGATCCGCTTAATTTTTGCTGATCGGCGATTTAAGAAACGGTGAGGCTTGAAGGGTCATAGACACCAGCAGTCATTTTTTAACGTGTATTTCTCTAACGGAAAAATAGCTCTCACTACCTATCGTCGGTTTCTTACATAGCAGGTTGGAGTAAGACTACGCTTTACCAAACGCTCCGTACACGTCACTCCTCTACACGCAAGAAAATACGTTTATCGAGGTTGGCTTAATATTAGAGCATACTTGTTAAGAGTAACATTTCCAGCAAATGCCGCATAGATGCGTGAAATTTCATGGGAAAATTATTCAAAAGAAATCTTTGACTTGAGAGAAGCAGCAGGACGTGAAGCACGACCCTGGGCAGGTTTGGGACCGCCTCAACTGCGCGCAGTCAGCGGCGCAGGAACCCATCAGGAGCACGGGCGATCTTCGAGGTAACACCTACTTATGTCTTTCATACACCATTTGATGTGCGTTCAACATTTTTGAAGTCGGGTATTTGCGGTGTGTGCTATTGCGACAGGAGTGCATATTGAGAATACTTGGAGCTAAAAATCTTCAACGAAAATCAAATGATACTAAAACTAACTAAGGCACATCTCGAGAATCGTACACGAATACGTCTAGTTCTACGGCTCAAACCGAAACCTAACCCGTATTAAGCTTTTTATTGCGCTAATTAGATCGAGATTAGTAGTAGTAATTGCAATAGCAGCGCTTCAGTGACTCGGACCATCTCGCACCAAAAGAGTAGGGACCATTTAATATGGACGTTGGAGAACGGGGGATCTAGCAAGTTAAAAAGGAAGAGGAAGAAAATATAAAGAATAATCAACGAAGATGGAATGAAAACGGAAAGAAGCAAAGTGGGCACGAAAGATAGAAGTCTTAATAAACCCCAATCTAAAGTTAAGGTAATCTAGCAGGGCCCCCTGAGGGTGCTAGTCCCAATAGCATAGGATAGACAAACCTGACTAATTAACCCTACTACGTATGGCCTACCCTATGCCCCCTGAGGGGAGATCGAGATTATGTACCACGCACTCAAATGGGAAACAAATGAAATATTTTTTCAATCTGAATCGAACTCTCCTCTTATTTCACATTCCCAAGTTTTTTTTCGTTTGTGCACGTAAATCACGCAATTGTACGCAGTTCCACGCGCGTGTGTGCGCGCTCGTAAATCATGCAATTTCGGGCCATTCAGCGCTATACGTTGCTTTCCTTCTATCGTGCATAAAACTAACCAATGTGGTTGGATCAGCATTTCCAAACTTTTTCATTTCGTCGCCCGTTCCAGGAGCACCAAACTTACCATGACCCCCACACAGGCCTTCCGTAAACGCAGCTCCGGCAGTGGCTGCCAAGCTTGACCCCGTGTCGGGAAGCTGGACGCAGTACGTACAGTTGGACGTAGTACGTACAGTTGGACGTAGTACGTAGAGTTGGACTCGCCGTCGCCCCGGTGAGGGAGGCACTAGGCAAGAGGTGTCATGAGCAGAGTGGACAAAGAGACTACGACGTTCATTTAGAAAATGGACCTCGGCAGCCTCCCCATCACTCCACTTGGCAGGCGACTGAAATGCAGAGTTTTGTTCTTGGGTTACCTAGTCCCTTAGTCCTGTGAGGATACCTAGTCCCTTAGTCCTGTGGGGATACCTAGTCCCTTAGTCCTGTGAGGATACCTAGTCCCTTAGTCCTCTGTGGATACCTAGTCCCTTAGTCCTCTGAGGATACCTAGTCCCTTAGTCCTGTGAGAATACCTAGTCCCTTAGTCCTGTGAGGATACCTAGTCCCTTAGTCCTCTGAGGATACCTAGTCCCTTAGTCCTCCGAGGATACCTAGTCCCTTAGTCCTCTGAGGATATCTAGTCCCTTCGTCCGTTTTTCTTTAGGTGTTAATTTCAAGTTACACTCGGAATAGAAGCATAGGAGGAAGGAATTATTTTTTGCGTCCTATGAGTTAGCTATAGGTTTACTTGGAAGAAACTTTGCCGAAGTTAAAATAAACTTCTGTTCTGTAAAGTTCTAAATTTCATTGCGCACAGGAAAATTATTTTACCACAAATGAATAGTTTCCCCGTCACCTCTGCAAACTAGCGCTGGTCGATCAAATCCCTTGGGACTGATGATCGCTGAACTTGAATCTCTTGGAAGCCAACGCTGCTCTGTCGACTGCAGCGGAGCCCGCGAAGACGATGCCACTGTCGCAGCCGAGTTCCGTGTCCCTGGTGAAGGTGACGGGGCCAGGCAGCGGCGCGGACGCCCACTTCACATCAGCCCCACATGCTGCACTCGCCGCTGGTGGTGCTGGGAGGGAATCTTGTTCCAAAAGGCACTCTCGTTTGCTTCCTTTCATAGTGTTTTCATCAATTAAATTTGTGTCCATCACCTCGGGTGCGTTGAATTTTCTGGGAGCTTGTGTAGCTGAAAGGGTTTTAATTGGTTGAGGAACAGCAGTGCTGCCGAACTGGGTTGATTTAGTTCCCTGGAAACTGTTGGTTTGTATGCTCTGTTGCTTCTGGGATTGAATATTTGAATGGTTTGATTTGAAGTTATTTTCACACGTCATTGGCTGCGCCCATGGTCGCGGGAATCTCCCAGCAGGCGGAGCTGATGAGCTCTGCGAATTTATCGAGTTGCTTGTGAGAGATGCCATGGACCGCCCTTGGTCAACAGAGGACGGTCCACTCGTCGCTGCTTTCATTCTAATCTGTTGTGACTGATTTCTCAGCGCTGTAGGAGGGTTCATGGGACTAAACCCTGCGGGTTTAGCCAAATTTCCCCGTCCATGAAACTTTCCTGGTCCGGTTAAGGTATTTAGAGTTCCAGAATTTGGCGTGAAATCATTTAGTGCTCCTTGATGGTGAGGACTAAACCTCGGAATTTGGTTACCAGCAGTTAGGTTAATGCACCCGCCACCCAAAACAGGACGTGAAGCGGCTTCGGAAGAGTTACTGTATTGAATGACCATAGAATGGTTCGCCGGTTTATATTGTGAACTGCTTTTCAAAATAGGCCTCTGGGGCACTGGTGGTCGTCTCACTGGCTGTAGATCAATCATGCTCGTTCTTTGAAATTTAAACCGTACAGTTTTGGGCTGTGAAAATGTGACCGGGGGTGCAAAGGGTCGAGACCCTCTAAGATTGTGCCCTCCAGGCGTTGGCTGCAGGGGTGGGCGAAACGAACTGCTAAATGGACGAACTGCGGTAAAATTCTTTTGGGTGGTAGATTTGACAGTANAGCGAAGCCTGGTACGCGCGGCCGAGGAAAATACGACGGACTGTGAGTTACCGTTGTACTCTTTTGACTAAAATCAGTAGTCGAGATTACTGGTTGTGGAAGTTTTTTTGAGCTGTCAGTTCCGTTATGTGTTTCACTTTCGGGCCTCCTATTGGCGCTGTTCAGGCAATTGCTCAAAGACGCTGAGGGCGCTGCAGGTAAAGGCTGTTCCTCTGTTCCTGGAGCGTTGGAACGTGCTACGGCCTTCGAATTTTCGAAAGCCCCTTTTCGATCGCTGCATTTTTTTATAGTAGTCGGCCCCAAAGAGACAGCCTCTTCCAAGTCACCGCTCTGCCCACAATCCAGCTCCGAAGGGTTGGTGCAGATGGACAAAGTATCCCAATCCAATTCTCCCCAATCGGGAGACACCGGAGCGGCGACGGAACAGTTTTCCTCCATGCTTGAAAATTCGACGTCATTTGACCACCATGCATCCAGTTCATCAGGCCTCGCAAGCCTTACACTATCTGGTACTCTCGAGCCCAGGTCAGGAGACGATATCACCTCACTAGAGCCCTTACTGTTTTGAGCAACTTCGGAAGCTACAGTCTTTATATTTGATCTTTTCTCCTGTTGACTGTTAGAGCAAGGCACGTTTGATGTGGTTTGATTTTGTTGGGTTGTGGACTGTGAGGTCGACTCGTGTGGCTTCTTAAGAGAGTTCTCAGCTTTTGAGTTGCGTTGAAGATTCGAGGATGAAGATGCGTCTGGACTCTCGCACGGAGAGACTTCTGCGTCAAGGCCACGTCTACCAGTCCGTAGCTCTGGTGTGTTTCTGTGTGAGTAGAATGTTGATTATATAATTAATAACCTATTCCAAGAGGTAGAATAGGTCGACTCCACCAGAGTCGATTTAGCTGCTCGTAGATATTTAGTCACCGTATGCATAACCAAAGGCGGCAGAAAGAAACTCCACACCCCCAATATTTTTATGGAATGATAAATTAGACTGAAATTTAAGTAACCTAGCTATATAATAAGCTATATACCATTCGATTCAGCGTTATTTTTTCGTTTAAGTATCATATTCATTTTTTTTCACATGGATAAATATTTTTCTACAACGTTGCCCAACGAAGATTTGCAAGTCAAAAAGAAACTCCGCAGTTTATGGGTGCTAATCTTGAAAATTTACCCGTGAGTAAGGAAAGAAAAGAAAAGAAAGAAAAAGAAAAATAGTTTATTCCAAAC